>JALIZH010008586.1:0-19136 GCA_030522465.1 Rhipicephalus appendiculatus | reverse complement strand
AAAATGCTGGTTTAAGAGCATACGGTCGCTCCAGGGACACTGTTAGCACGAATCTCCTCGCGTTGAGAGCGGAGCACGTATATAGAAATCAGCCGCCCGCTGTCGGCTGCTGAGATTGCGAGATAACGCGTGCGCCAGCGACGACCACGCTCGTAAAACCAAAGGTCGCCGTGGCTGCATGAGGGGGACCCCCCCCCCCTTCGCGTCTTTCCGCGCTTGTTAAAGACGCGCGGGGCGTTTCCTCTCTTCTTGAGCATTCCCCGGCTGGTCGAACAGGCAGGGGATCCTATCGCATACGCCTCGAGCAACGGAGATGGGCCGGCTCGTTTGATGTCCGCTTCAGCTGCGTTTGTCGCCCCCCGCTCCCGCGCTGTTACCCGCGGGTAGAACGTACAATGCGCTGGGGGATCTATCAATTTGGACTTTATACGCGAAATGACGGTGATGGCGACGGCGACGGCAACGGCAACGGCAACGGCAAAAACCCGTTGAGACTGTCCATATAATTACTATCGCAATAAAAAGACAGTTCAAGCGTGTATCAAGACAGAATAGTGTAAGTGAACAGTACCATAGGGGGGGTTGTTGTTACAGGGTGTTCTTCGAGGCGCATATATGTCACCCTGCTGCTTCTTGCCACTCCATTTTGTCAATTCGCAACGGAAATGGCAGTGATCCGAAGGAGAGTACATGCGCTGTGAAAAAAAGAAGAAAGTCTGATCGGTTTGGCATAACTAACATCCACATCAGCCTAAGAACGACACAAACGCGCGAACAGAAGGAGGCGTATAGTGGTTACACAACGTCTCAGTATAAATTTAGTAGCTTTTATAGCTAGTCAATGTTATAGAAATAGTACAGTATTGGCCTTAACTGTACCGGTGCCTTCAAGAAAGTTTACCGAGCAAAACAGGAGGTACAAAAAATTAATTGTATCAAGAAGTATGACGCCCTGAGGAGACACATGAAACTGCGATAGCCCTTGCGATAAAAAGTGTCGTATGTTTCATACATACTATATATATATTGCACTTGAGTTGGAATTACGAATCCGAATAAATACAACGTCCTTACTCTAGAAATAAAACAACCACGATGAAGGAAGACACGCGCGACATACTCACAGGAGTACAACGCTGCCGGGGCGGTTAGTTTCGTCTGAAAGACCGCAATGCGCAATTTCTCAGGTAGTTACGGTGTTGCTTGAATGTCTTTGCACTATAATCTTTGTTTTCTGACTTGGAGTTAATAATGATTGGGGTAAATATTTTAAACTCGTGACGCATGTTGTGGGGGGTAGTTGCGAGAACTCTTTGTTGGGATGGGATGGCTCAGTGATAGCGCATAGCACACTGCCGTTTAGGTATTAAAATAATCCGAATACGGAGAAAATGTTGGCGGTGTTTTTCAATAATTTACACAAGAGCGGTTACAAGTCGTAGTATGAAGTGGTAATATACAGTAGCAATATGCAGTGAATACATAAAGTGCAATATGTAGTGGTTTGAACGAACATTCAAACCCACGAATTATATCTTGCGTCGGAGCTAAAATTCTCGACGTTGTGAGCATGTATGATAACGACACCTTGACCTCGGAAGTATACAGGAACTGGATCCCCGAACCTCCGACGCTTGTAGGGTATCGAACCAGTAATATATCCTTGAAATTTGGAAGCGGGTAGCTTATGGAAACCATGACCGTCGAAACATATAGAGACCCGAACCCCCACACCTTCCAAGCAAGTAGTGTACCAAGCATCACTGAGATGAGCTCGTAGTATAGTTTAATTTTCGCTAATTCGAATTTATCTCAAGGAAACTGTTTTTCACATTTGTAAGTTTAACGGTGCATAGTTCGTCAGATTCAACCGTAGACACAGAATGAACGTAAAGTTATTTAGACTTACCCTAACATAAGACGCATTCTTGTAGTCTGGAAAAAACGTCTTGCAGTAATATGCTCCATTCAGGAAAGATCCTTGCCTCTTTAGGAGGTCATAGGGGCAAGTAAGCCTTTCGGTACGTGGCGGTTACTTTCAAGCAGTACGAGTTATCTGACCTGTTTGAAAATGCATAGGTAGAAATTAAATTATTCTTTTACATAATTAATTACTATTATTTACTCATAATTTGTAATAGAAGCAGCTGTCTTCTCGATGGCTTTCTTTTTTCGAAAGCCTGCCTTTAGGCACACTAATTGGTGGTATCAAAAATACACACGGAAATTTGCTTTGCGTATAAATACTAATTGTGAACGGTGGTGAGGTCCACGGATCCAGCACTCGACGTCGGGTGGTCGGCCAGGCCTGATGCACTTTGTACGGAGGTGGCGAAGACGGCTTAATTGTAGGCCTTTGCAAGTCCAAAACTAGTGTGTAGCAGTCACACCACTGATTGGAGTATCACAAAATGGGCACGATGTACCATATGGGCCGCGGTAATGGTGCGCCCGGAGTGTAACCAAACTTCCTGTGTCCTAGTGTTGTTAACTTAAAGGGCCGTTTATGAAAATGAGAACAATGCGAATGTATTGCATAAAAATGTTTTATACGTATGCTAAGTTATCAAGCCATGTCTAGAGAACATTTTACTGCAGGAATTCGGCATATTCATTCATTATTATGCGTGAGATAGAACTAGCTTTTCACACGCTACCTGCCTATAGCATCATTGATGACGTCGACAATCTGGAATTCTGCCGCGCCACATCTCTTACCATCTTCCGTACTGTACAGAAAGTCACGAACACTGGCTGTTTTACCGGAGGCTGTTACGGTCCAGGTTTGTCTTGTGTCGTAGACAGAAAATCTTTATCATCATTTACCAGTACGGGCTCAATCACCGCCCAAGCATTCTGCACAAAGGATTCACAAGAGAAGCTGAAACGTGCCCACACCAGCTTCGTTGTGACACCGCCTTGCGCGACACAGAACAAGCTGCGCTATTTTTTTTATATAAATAAAAGCCCCACACCTTAGCGACATTCCTGAGCGAGCACATGTATTGGAGAGCATTCACCGGAGTGAAACCCTACCGAGGGAAAGAAAAGGAAAGCAAGGTGGACTGTTTCCTATGCCTCCAATCTCGAAAGCACATGCCAGAACCTTGCGAGTTGGCTACAAAAAAGCCTAGCGGCAGCAGGACCACCTACTGAATAAGTTAAAACCGACATATTACCCTCGTTACAGCAATGTGACAAGAAAAGAATAGACGACACGAACAGAGACTCTCAACTAGGTTATTTCAGGAATGCCTTAGCATTTGTATACCACGTCGTTTCCAGGTTCCACCTGGTGGTGGAAACGAAAACTAAATTGAAGATAAGCAAACGGTAAAGAATCGCTCTTAAGTATTGAAAAGGACAAAGGTACACGTAATTCAACGAACTTTAATGGTAATGATGACTGGTGCTTCGCAGAAAATAAATCATTTGTTAAAGCAGAGAAACTCACCGCAAAAATTCGTGAATAGCGGCCATGCTGCATGAAGAGAACATGTAGTTTCGATCTCCTCCTTCATAAGCGTGCATTAGGTATTGGTATTCGGCTCTACAGTTCGCCGAGCCGCGTTCTCCGTCATGACTGGAGTTCAGCCTGAGAAGCAATGAAGTATATTAGAATACGCAGCCTACACGATACGGTAAGGTGAAATCTGAGCGGAAATCAGGACAGAACATATACCATAGGCTGCTGAAGGAAACAGCCCAAGCAGGGGATTTTTTATAGTTACTGGGAGAAAATGCGGAATGCTGGCGAAGCAACGAATGCGATAGCAAGAAATTCGAATGTCAGACGAAGAACGACAAGCGGCTCGATACTTGTAGCACGCCGTTGAAGCACAAATAAGGACGCTCAACAAGAACGCACAGGTACACATAGATCAAGCGTGAACTAATAATTGTCACAGTTGTTATGTCTTTCTGTTTCAGCAAAGCACTGCAAGTGTCGACAATGCAGAACCCGACGCTCCTAGATATTTCTTTTTCTTCGAAACTGTGCCGTGTGGAGTGCCCCCCTCTGCGTTTCCCTGCCACGCGGTGGCGTCTGACCCAGGGTGTTCGTGGCGTTTTTTTTTCGCATTCCACATCACGAAGGGGGGGGGGGGGGGTAGAAAGGGGTCGCTTTTTCGTGCGCTTGTCAAGGGCAATTTTCATATTGAAAGAAAATGAAGGAGCGTTGCATGATAGAAAACACGCTCAAGCTCCTCCGAGATCTGCGTGCCACCAGCGGTAAATGGTGTATACAAATAGCACGCCGTTGTTGCGCTGGAATATGCACGGCGCGTGGTTGAGTTGTCTAACACAGCGCGGTGGGTAACAGTGGGTCGCTGGTTCGAGTCCTCGGTCGGGTGGTTTGAAATGTTTTTCCTCTGATTTTTTCATTGTGCCTTTTTATATATACACATACATATACATATCCGGGACATGACGGCGATGGCGACGGCAAAAATCCGCCGAGAGTGTATATACAATTGCTGTCGCAATGAAAAACGGCCTGCATACAATATTGATAGGCATAACTTTATTTTTTGGACAACAAAGATAGCCTTATGACTCGGAGGGGTCCTGAACGCACTCTCCAAGTGATTATCGAGTGGCTTCGGTATCGGAGTTCATTGCCTCACTGTTCGCTATCCGCCAAAATTCCTCGAACCCGCCAAGAACGAGCGGTGCTACATGTTAGTGGCTTACTTTAAGAGCCTTTTCGCTTCTCTTGTCCCCACGAGCGCTGGAAGCGACACATGAAGGGATTGCACGAGACAAAAAAGGTACGTCAATGCGTGTCATGACCTTCGGCGTGCGTTACGAAGCGCAGTCGCTCTCTCCAGCTGTAATTACTGTACCCGCTAGTGTCGCTACTATGCAATTTTGGGCCACTATAAAACACGGCACCGGCACAGCGACACCCCGTAGCGAGAAACGCTCCTGATCCTGGAATCACTCTTGATTTACGTGAGCTATAAGTCAATAGCAGCAATACGCTGTTTCAGAATATACCGCTGGCGCCCCACCCACTGAATAGAGGGCACTTCAAAAATTAGCAACTACGCTCGGCACTTGTAAACTCTGCGTGCCGAGCACGAGAACAAGATTTGGCTGAAATGCTCGCAGCAGTGTTTGTTGTTCGTAGAACGAGCTTTTTACCAAGCTCGAGGGGTGGTTCAAAACGCCTTTAAACAGCAAAAATAATCCCTGTGCAACGTTTTTATTAAGTCGTCAACCGGGCGATTTTTCATCACAAGTTTCTACAAGAAATACACGAATTCTAAAGGCAAGGCTGCTTAATGACTTCACCTAATCCGCGCCCAGCTTTAGGGATTCTGTTTAATAATTACTAGTATTTAAGTTACACACATTGTTAGCTCCACTTGAATTTTGATTGATACTATTGTACCTCTTCATTAATTAAATATTATAATAACTTCATTGTGATAACATATACATGAAAGGATTTATCAATTTTGTACTTATATTATGATATTGTGATTGAAATTAATATGAATCTTCCATGACTTCTTTACATTGATGCTATTGAATTGTGTTGTTCTGGGTGTTTTTTTCGCCTACCTCACTGCTGTCCTTGTTTTGTTCACGAGCCAGGATGTAGGCCTTGTCAGGAAACAGTTACGTCTGTTTCCTTTTGCCTCATCTCCGTGGCATGTAACTGTCTTGTACCCACATGCCAGAATAAAGTATTATTATTATTATATTTCTCTGTTCCCTGTGTGGCTTCTTAGGCACTACGGAAAGACAGTTTGCTAATATATTTTAAACAATTTTACTCTCCAGTGCCCCCCTTCAATCGATCTTTTCTATTCCACTCATTTTCATGACTGCTAGTACACAGACATTTTTGCCACGGCACCCCGTGTGTTATCCAGAAATGTAACCAGCATAGAATTCCATCGCCTCCAGGTACTTACAAATGCGCTAATTCGTGTGATGCAGTATGCAACCCCGAAAACGTCCGTGGCTTGTCCACTCCCAGCGAGGTCTTGAGGAATGTGCACATTTTCCCCAGGAAAGCCAGCCCTGCGTACACGCAACAATGTACAAATAAAATGGGCCAAAGGCAATTTGATTATTATCTGTAAAAAGGTTTTAAATTGGCCAGCTTTGCGCTTTGCAGACAACATTAACTATTACAGCAAGTGCACACATCTAGCACAATAGTAGGCTTAAGCAAGACAAAATGGCTTCGTTCGAGGCATCAGATATTCGAGGCATCAGATAATGAAAAGCTGCATACAAACGTACATAAATTATGTGAGGAAAGGAAGAAATAATTTATGTTCTTGCACTCAACGCAAAGCTGTAGGAAGTGCAGAAGAGTAAGTCGCCTGCCCTTCGGCAACGCTGGCGTTCGCGGGCAAGGAAGCCCTGGCGTTCCTACGTGCAGGCTGTTCAACGTCCATGAGGGGAAAGGAAACCTTCATTTGTGATGTAGTGGAGCCCTCTCCCCTCCTCCTTTACCTCACCCCCCTTTCCCTCCTTCTTGTCCTCGGTTCACTTTCCCGCACCTCGCTGCACTACACTATACATGACTTTGCTATAGAGGGTTTTGCCTGCGTGACGCCATAGATGGCTATGCTGGGCTTTACCCTCTTCCCTCCTCTTTTCCCTCCTCCTAACCTTTACTTACTTTTCCCGCCCACTTGCTATGCTATACAAGGTTATGCTATACACAGTTTCGCCTGCGTCAAGCCAAGCGATGACATGAAATGACATGATATGAGATGACAGCCCGGGCGCCTAAAGTGCTCCACAACTAAAGACATATGATATAGGAACCATGAACGCTGGCGTTAAAGGAACGATGGACGTCCTGAAGTATTCGATTGCTCAGTAGGTATCGGTAAAGGCACATCCACATTTTTGGAGGGAGGAAGGAAACAGGAGAACGGGAAAGGCATATGTTTTAACCAGTTCAGAAAAGCCGGTATGCTACCTTTGCATTTGGGAAAGGGGATGGGTTTGAAAATGAGAAGTACAAAAAGTGCAAATAAAGAGTGATCTCGTATAACGTACAAGAAAACCGACTGCAGCACGATTTCCGAGATTGCGCGCGATATCGGAGGCCATGACAGTAGCAAATTAGTTCTGCCGAAACCCGCAAGGTGGCCTAAGGGTGAGCAGAGGGAAATTGACCGTCACTCGTTCGTAGCAGAAGTCCACAAGGAAATCCATGCGGATTTCTCAGAAAGAAATTTTCTTAGTTGCCGAAATATTTGTCCTTGCCCGGGGATTGAACCGGAACCAACGCCTTTTGGGTAAAAGTATTGGTCCCGGGTTAAATCCCCCCCACAGGGCGAAATTTTTTGGCAACTAAGAAGATTTATTTCTGAGAAATCCGCATGAATTTACTTGTGGACTCACTGCGACGTTGTGTGCGTAGCCCCTGATTTGTGGGAGAATTACGGAAATAGACACGGGGTGAACTGTATTGGTATTCTAAGCATCATTTTGGTAAAAATTGATCACTGATGTGAGCGAATGGAAGGCTTGATCACAGCGGCTAACAATTGAACGTCACGCGCAGATACTGTGCTTTTGTTGGCCTTGTGCTCAGAGCTGCTGTATATAAGCCTCACAGTAAAGCAGTACTGGTTAGTTCAGCGCCCCGTCTGTCTTTGTTTCATCGCCATCCTATCTCTAGCATTGTATTTTCCCGTCCCAATGATGTGCCAACTAACTCAGTTGGGTGCACTTGTATATAAAAACGAATGTGGTGTTCACTAACTGTGCATGACATTTTTTTGTCAAGACAGCATCTACTGTAGCGCGTCCACAGGAGAGTTGAAATTGTTGCAATAACACTTTTGTGATGAAAACATCACAAAACGTGCGCAGGGCAGTGATGTTCTTACCTACATGGTCAGTAGTGAGCTTCCTGCCGTTCAACTGAACAACACTCCGCCTAAAGAAATGGAAGAAAGTTAAAAATAAGCACGACGAATATGCATAAAAGTAGGCGCTGTTGCAATGCAGTTATTGTTTCGATCTTACATGCAATATCTTCATGCGACGCTCTCGTATTGCCGCCTATATAAAGCAATGTCGTAGGAAGCGAACTGTTATAGACGTGCGATCGACAAGGGGAGACGTGTTAGAATTTGTAAACTAATACAGGAAAAAAAAAAAAACTTTCGAATTTTTGACTTTGATATATGCAGCACGCACGAAGTTCCTACATAAGTGCGTTCGTAGAGAAATAGTTTTTCACTGACAGGGGCTCTGTCGCCTTCAGGCGCGAATTATGATGCACTCCGCCAAGGTGGAGCAATGGTTATAATGCTCGGCTGCTGACCCGAAGTTCGCGGGTTCGATCCTGGCCGCGGTTGTCAGATTTCGATGGAGGCGAAATGCCAGAGGCCCCTGTATTGTACGACGTCATTGCACGTTAAAGAGCACCAGATGGTCGAAATTTCCGAAGCCCTCCACTTTGGCGTCTCTCATAATCCTATCGCAGTTGTGGGGCGTAAAGTCGCAAATATTATTATTAATTATGATGCATTATTGCCTGAAAATGTGTCAAATTCGCATAGCATAATTTTAGGACCCCCAATATTACATCTCAGGAAGGAAAATGAAGAAATGTGTTGTTTCGTGCGAGTTTCAGTAGTTAGTCTTAATTAGCATGTAATCGAACATTTGCTTATTGTGTAGGATGCCATCTACCATTTCCTCATTAAAAGAGTGAAACAGTAGGGCCAAATGTGTGCGCAATTAGCCTTTGGTCGTATTCATTTCCAGAAAAAAATAATACCTCTGACGTCGGTCCTGACACGCGGCACGTCGAACGACCCGTCGAATATCGCGGAGCCTTCACCAAAGTCATGGGTTACATTCATACGCAGCAAATTGAGGTCAAGTCAAGAGATAATGACTGTGCTGAAGGTCCAATAAGCAATGTATGTTGCTCTGCTTTGGCCATAAGTCGACACAACTAGCACAGACAAGTTGCGTAGCCACCGCTGCTGAATGGGCTATAGAAAGTTAACGTTGTGTCTGACCGACCCGACTTCGTTTTATTTAAAGGTTTTGAGCTCCATAAACTATACAGTCAATGAAACCGGTAACATCGGAAGTGGGAGTAACAGTAGAGTAATCCAACTCCTTTACATGGCGAAGGACTAACTCAAGCCTTAAAATCTTGCTATCTTGAAGCTGGGTAACGAGGCATAAATTGGAGATGTGCAAGCTTGTTTTGTTCCTCGGGTGTTGAGACTAATTATGGAAAACGACTTAAGCTAGTAGTATTACTACATGCGTCTCTGCAATATTCTGCGTCCCCAGAGCAATACACTAACCAAAGCTACGTATGATATTCACAGCATCGCACGCGAAACGTGAATCGCGCTGTAACGGGCACTTCGTTTCAATAAAACTGACGTCTTTGCTCCAACATAAGTGTTGACGTTACGCCAGACCATAAGTTACCCTTTAAAAGTCAATGTAGTCGGCGTGCCTGCTAAGCGAACGATGTGCACACAACTACTTCACATACGAAATCACGTCATAACGCTTCGCTCAAAGCCAAAAAAAAAAAAATGCACCATAAATAGTTACTCGCTGACTGCTTCGCATTGAACCGATTACCAGAATGCGTGGCATCTGCCTAAAATTTCCCTCGAAGCCGCTATTCTCTAAAGAGCCAAACTGGATCGGCCTAAACTCGGGCACGGATGTTACAATTCTAGGGTGGAACATGAACAATATGCCGCAGTGTAACACAACTTCATTTGGAAGAGCTGAGCGCGAGCTGTTGGCGCTGGCAGTGTGATTCTTGTGTCGGTTTTCGCCGCCCGCATTCAGCTTTCACATGCCTCTTTCAGGTAAAAAGAAACGTACTTGTTGCTCGCGCCTACCTTTCTTTCCAAATGTCTACAGCCAATGTTCGACGTCTTGTTCATCGGTGCCGTTAGAGAAAGGCGGATCGCGCTGGCATAGCACGGTGGGCATATGCGTGCGCAGGGTTCCCCTTCAGGGGGAGGGGGGGGATGGTTTGTCGCAGCGCCCTCCCTCTCTATTATGTCAGTATATGGGGCGCTGACTTTGCACCCCCCCTCTCGCCCCACCCCTCACTATGATGTCAATGTAGAGGAAGGCAGAAAGGAGGTGTACTAAAGAGAGAAAGCGAGAAACACCCACAAACACTCGAGTGTCCCAATAATTCAACAAGACTGGTTGCTCGTAGAAATTTCCGCGGAAAATTTGATGTGACAACGCCTAAGAGCCCTCTCACATCTAAGTTAAAGGGCCGGTACTTAAGAGCGGCGCAATGGGCTGCTATAGTGTCGGCTACCTCTAACGATTTCAGTAAGAGGCGATAAACGTGTTTATCGGTATTGTCGTGGAGTCAGTAGGACGTCGAACTTACCCCGTGGCCAAGAAGATTGCGTCTGCCCTTCCCATTGCGTCGTTCCTAGTTGCAGCGAACGCTAGCTTTTTCAGCGTTTCTGTGCCGTAGATCGTGTAGTTGTTCCGCTGGTGCACGTAAGTACTCTTTCGCCTAAGAGTGCAACTTACGATGAGCATGATGTCATGATGGGAACGTCTTTACTTACGATATAAGATCCCACAATAGATATTACAGATATGGAGCCCGGAGAGCTAAGTTGTTGCAAACGTAGGGTAATCTGCGAATCGGAAATGATAATGAAGCGTCACAGCAGTATAGCGTTGAATCGGTGGTAGGCGCAAGCGAAAAATGACAAACTTATTTGTTTATTTGAACGTACCTTACAACCGTCCAATTCACATTGAGTAAGGAGGAGTTTGTAGAAGTTATACAAACAAAAGATAGCAAAAGTGCATGAAATGCTGTTGAAAATGGCAAACAAAACATGTTACGACGAAGGAGTAGTAACACCATCTAAACTGCTATCCATGGCAGGTGGGGGAGCTGTTGAAGTATGTCAGTAACGTGTAACACAAAAAAGATAACGACAGAAGCTTATACATTAATGAAAATAAAATCTTGAAAACAGACTGATAATTTAACATTGGTAAGAAATTTCACAGGGTACACCACGCGCGCATGTAGCTGCGCAGACAGCCGAAAAATCCAGGAGGGCAATTCGCTACACATGATGACTTAGAGAGCAGGAATTGAGTAGCAAGGTTAACCCACAGCAACGCTCAGGATCGCTTACAACTCCAATTGGCTAGATAATAGTTTGCAACAGAATGATATAGGACTTATGCTCCATCTCCCTTCATAAACAGCTTGGTAGTGCTGCAAAGACTACCAATATTGTCTCATTGTCAACTAATGATAGTGTCACGTACTGATAAAGGTATAGGTTAGTAGGGTTGATACGTCAATGCTAAAATAACGCCGCTGAAACGTACAAATCCCTCAGTCGGTCCCCCCCCCCTTTTAGGGGCGAAGCTTCTAAGGGTGTGGGTCTGTCCCTCCTCTGTAGTAGTAGTAGTAGTAGGTAGATAGCCGTATAGTGGAATGTACCCCACTCCACGTGATAGATAGCCACGTATAGCGGGAATGTACCCACTCCACGTGATAAAGATGACGATGACGCAGTATAGTGGAATGTACCCACTACACGAGATAACGATGGAGTATAAGCGCGTTCCAGTATAGTGGAATGTACCCATTACACGTGATAACGATGACGATGACGCTGATGACCATGAACGTATAAGCGCGTTCCAGACCACACATTCTCTTTCTGCCATGGATGAAAACGATCGAGCTTCGCCCACTCATCATCATTCACTTCGTGGATATGGCGTGATTTTTTTTGGGGGGGAATAAAGCCGAGCAATCCAAAAACTATTAAGCATTAAAGGGAACTCATCAGAAAAAAAAATCTAGGCACACGCCTCGATGGGTGATTTCAGGAGAACGTCATTTTTCAATTGCGCGTTGGCCGCTCTTTCTTCACAGCAGGCTCACATGGAGATGCTTTGATGAAATGTTGAGGTAATAGGGTAACATATTAATCGATTTTTAAGGTGGTGTGTTGGCTGGATTAATCACACTTCGCTAATACGTTTTTTTGGCATATGTGGATGCTGGGTTACTAAGGGTTAAGGGTAAAGGGTGGTTATGAACTCCCGTTTACGCTGGGATGTTAATTCGGGCAAAATCGTGATTCATTGTTGTGTATATGATAAACAGCCTATTCATTAGATTGAAGTGAAGCCATATTTCTGTAGGAAATTGCTTTAGTAAATAGCCAGCAGAAGGCATGACATTCAAACATTAACAGTTACGAATTTCTGAAGCCCAGCGGGAAACACTCCTTCGTATTCGTTATACAGACGAAGAGAGAATGTTCTTGCACTTACCGCGAGCGTAAACAGCTGTACATATTGAATTCGTTCACTCGGACTTTTAAAACCTATGGTGTGGACATGGTCACTGCAGAAAACCAATTCCACAGTGAAATTCTTCGGAAGCCTTCCAGCCTCTGCGAAAAAACGAGAAATCATGATATGCGGTGGTTGTGAAAGCGAGGTAATGCGTCCACAATTTTTTTTGTCGATACGCACCTGACTTAGTGACTTTTGGGATGCGAAAATTGCGTTCTGAAATCAACAGTTATCATTATTATCATCATCGCTATTGTATGTTCATTACAGAGCGATGGCCTATTTCTCTGATTTACAACCACAAATAAAGAGTAGACAACATTCAACACGGCTGTTGTAGAAGTGAAAGTAGTCAGTGTCGGCAGTTAAATGCTCGCAACAGCAAGCGCAACCACATGTTTTTCATGATGTCAAGCTTTGGGCTTATATATACGTTATCAGGCAGTGGAATTGATAGTGCCTGGTTTATGTTGTAAACGCTCGTTAATTCAACCCCCCGTTAATTGGGAAACTCAGATAATCCAGACGTGTTTCTCGGTCTCGGCAAGCACATGTGTGGTTTAATGGCATCAAACTGTCCCCTGATTCGGGCATGTTGATTCGCAACCTAGTGAATTTGGACGATGTCCGGAGCGTTCCAAGCACGAAGAGTCGCAGATGCGAAGGAGAGAAAACGGTGTAAGTGAAGATGTGAAAAGGCCGCGGGCTTTCGGAAAGGCGTGGTCGCCATTCACAATCTCACAACAACAACATTGTTGGCGACCAAGGCTTCAGCGGCTGCGGCAAACTTGTTTCGCTTTGGATTTTACTCGGCGCAGGCGAACAGCGTGGGCTCTATCTATGATCGCGTTGATAGCAACTATATAGCTATATTTATTAAAGGAATACGACACTGCAGATGCACGAAAAGCTTTTCGGGCTCCTCGGGAATGAGTGAACAAACCAGGCAACGTTGCACGTGTTTTGAAGGATAAGCATTAAAATAAAATATCATACCATAAATTTTTTTTTTCGTTTTTACTCTTTCTCGGTTCTTGCGTTTCCGGCTCTCAAGTTTATATCACAAACGTATTAGCGGCGTTCTACTGCATGCGTTATTCGCGAAGAAACGATGAAAGGCTAAGGGAGATTTCATTCGCTAGAAGGACGCCAAGCTTAATCACAGAGGTCTTTAAAACACGTAGCAAATTTTAGAAATGATCCTCAAAGAAACATTTGGCTTGGTTCTACGGTTCACGATGGAAGTTCTCGAAAATCTGTGAATTATTCTTTCCAGCAAGATTGACTACAAAGCACAAATAATGTAAGCTCACCGCTTGCTGTGATAAATCCATGGTTTCCTTGATTCATTTCGATCGCTGATATTCTGTGGGCAGTACTGCCTTCCAAAGACCTTCCAAGGCTTGGGATAGGCTCAATCAAATGTGTGGTGTTGACAAGGCCATGCTAAACGAGTGGGCAACATTTTTTAGCATGTTCAAGATTGTTCGAACTTGCGCGCAAAATTTACGCAAGAAGGACACGTGCAAAATATCAGAGATATCTTACTACGTGGTAATGTCCTCCAGCTTGTGGCTTGACCAGCAACGACGCCATGTGTTCGGAATTTTGATACAGATGTTTTTCATGTTGCCTGCCGTCAATCTTTGAAAGAATTGAGAATGAATAATGTTTTCATGAACTGCAGATTATGGACATCTGACCTTGTTTGCTAGTTTTTTTTTGCATGCAGGTATCGAAGCATAATTAGCGTACAATAGAATGTAGACGCCTTGAATATTCCATTCGCAAGTGCACGCGAATATTACATTGCATATTTCATTCGGTACTGCGGTACAGAATAAAATGGTTTAGCTGTACTTTCGCTACCATATTTCGGAGAAAATAGACCATAGTTCAAGCTAATTTGTTGTGCTTGTAAATGTAGCGAAAAGAACCTAACGTGCCACTTGGATGCTTTGAAGTTGCATGTAAGTTTAACATGCGAGATATAGAGCCCAGGACAAAACCTTTCTTCTTCATCTGGCTGTTTATGCTCTAAAGGGGGCTTTTTGACCAACAGCATAAAAAAGGTGGCCGTACAAACGTTCATGAATATCGTGCTTCTACCATCCAACTAGGATACAAAGGCCCGCGTTCACAAAGCAACCTTACTCTTATGTCGCGTTTTCCTTATCGGTTTTGTGCCTTTAGTGCGTTTAAAAAACAATGTAGGCTGGTATTCACCAACCAAACTTGCAGTTACATTTTAACCTGTTACCGTTCTTGGGACATTATAACGCCTGTAGAGTGTACGGACACTTAAGGAAAACATGAGATAGGGATAAGGTTGGTTTGTGAATACGGGCCTTAATTAGGAACCACTTTCATAAAATTACCTCAGCATCCGTACTTATTACCTCATGAATCGATGGATGGATGGATGGATGGATACAACTTTATTAAACGTCCGGCAAGTTTTAACGCGACCCGGGCTTAGGTCTCCCACGGGGGAACGTCAAGGCCTTGCCTCAACGCCGCCTCACGGGCTTGCTGGACTGCCCACGTTTGCATGCCGAGGTCTGAGCTGCGCAGAGCGGTGGCCCACCTCGACGACAGGGTCTCCGGAGTAACGGCCATCATTCGGATAATTACACTACACTCCCACAACATGTGTTTGAGTGTTGCTGGTCCTTCCTGGCACAATTTGCACGTGTCGTCCTGATGTTTGTCCGGGTATATACGTTTTAGGTGGAACGGGTTAGGAAAGGTGTTCGTCTGGAGCTGCCTCCAGGCGACGGCCTACCTCCTGTTTAGTTTGGGACTTGGCGGTGGGAATATCCTTCTGGAGTTAAGATATGCTTTTGTTATTTCATTATAGCTAGTGAGCCTATCCCGTTCTGTGCGAGGTGTGTTGCCTATTGTGTGAGAGGCGTGACCCTGTTCGGCGCGGCGGGTCATGCCTCGCGCCGTCAGGTGAGCCGCCTCGTTTAGATTCGGGAGCGCGTCACCTTCCCTGGTGACGTGAGCGGGAAACCATATGATGGTCGAGCTGGCGCTTTGGGGCCTGCCCGCTTTCGTCAGAATGGTCAGGGCTTCCTTGGAAATTCGACCTTTGGCGTAGTGTTTTATTGCTGTTTGGGAGTCACTTAGGACGACTTCGCATTCCTGATCTGTCAGGGCCAGTGCGATGGCTACTTCCTCCGCTATTTCCGGGTGTTCCGCGCGTACGCTGCATGCGATTCTGGTTTTGGAGGCTGTGTCGATCACTACGGCAGTGTATTTATGGCCGTCGGCATATTCGGCAGCGTCGACAAAGCGCGCATTCCTCTGCCTGGCGAAAGAACGAAGCAAAGCCTCCGCTCTTGCCTTTCTTCTGCCTCGGTTGTAGTCGGGGTGTACGTTTCGAGACGCAAAAAAGTTCTCTGATCCGTTAAAAACGAGAGGAGTTATAGGATTTAGTCGCGCGCTTTAGGCGCATTGTTTCATCTCTCGTCCCGACGTGCGCGCTGGAAGCTGCGCAAGGAGGGACGGCACGGGGGAAAGACGTTACGTCAGCGCGCGTCATGACATTGATCGCGCGTGATGAAACCCGATTGCTATCTACCGTTGTGATCCCTCTGCGCGGTTGTGGCTCACTGTGTAATGTCAGTAGACTATGGAGCATGGAGCCGGCCCATGGCCACACGTCGTGGCAACAAGCGCATCTGATTCAAATGCAACTCTTGATTTACACCGGCTATTGACATGCTATCCGCTGTTCGACGTCAAACAAGACGCGCAGGCAGCTCCGAAGTGCGTGAGCTAAGGGCTCTGTATGAAAAGACGGCGTCATTGAAAATGACAAATCGCTCTCCGCTTGTAAATTCTTTTTGCCGTGCACGACTGCACGACTTGGCTGAAATATTAATAGCAGTGCCTCCTATGACTGCCTTATGACTGCCTTCGGGTGTGCGGTGGATTACAAAAAATGTTACCCACTTCTGATACAAAGAAGCACTTGGTAATAAGTCGCTGGTCACTTACGTAGGTCTCGACGACTCCATTTTCAGTTAAATCTTGCAGCAGAACGCTCTCAGCAAGCACCGAGCCTTTGCTTAACTTGAGAGAATATCCTTCGTGGATGACGAGGAGCTTCTCAAAGTCGTCTCCGCGACCCTCAAACACTTGAGGATAAACGGTGATGCTGTTCTCTATGGGCCCTCCACGGCTGCTAATAACTACAAGGGAAAGTACACAAATAGAAGTGATGTCAGTAAAGATACACTAGAGAACTAACGAAGCACTTATTCTCGTCTTCGAAATACTGCTTAAAGATCGCAGTTGTTACCTGTTACAAGTGTTTCAAATATGTCGCTTCCTATAGTGCTTTCAGGTTATGTATTATAATATTCAAATATCAATTTATCTATGAGAACTCTATATTTAAATGTAACTATTAATGAAAAACGAAGTATGGCAAGTCTTATGCTGTATATTGAAATGCACAACGCCAATGCGCAGTACATATGTCCGTACTTAATTGCTTACACTAAGACACACGATTGTTGATATCACCCTCACTGAGCTTTTCCAAATGCTTGCAAGTGGAGCGATTGCTGATGTCGCTAATTACATTGTTGATCTTTGTCGCGTACTTTTCGTTGTACGTATTTTGGAATAGTGCGTGTT
Organism: Rhipicephalus appendiculatus; assembly: GCA_030522465.1. Classification (NCBI taxonomy): domain Eukaryota; kingdom Metazoa; phylum Arthropoda; class Arachnida; order Ixodida; family Ixodidae; genus Rhipicephalus; species Rhipicephalus appendiculatus. The sequence continues at coordinate 2,147 of JALIZH010008586.1, read as the reverse complement.
TGTCTGTCCCAATGCATATAATGCGCACCATAGCTGGCACACTTAAACGCGTGAACATCTCAGCTTGTCTCGGAAATGAGTGAACTAGTTAATTCACAGAACAGACATCAGAAATGGAAAGTAAACGACGCTGTGCTTACATGCCAAAGCGCTGCACAGAAGCCACAATATAAGTAAATTTCCCATTACTGTACCCGAACACACGGAAGTGAGGAGGCTCTTTCGATGCAAATGCCTTGTCTGCTTATATTTCGCGCTGGGTGACCAATGCTTAAATGTCTCGCGAAAGGTAGCGTCCAAGTGCTCAACTAACAGCGATTGTCTAACTGATATTACTCATGTAATGCCACAGAGTGTATTCGACACTTATTTCCTCCGGAAATGTTGCAGCTGGACACCTTTCGAAAAGGGCGTTTTCTGTCACTGTTGACGTGATGGTCCCGCGCTTGGATATGCGAAAATGTTCAATGAGATGTGCGAGGCCTCTTTTAATGCGCAACGTGTTTCACACCTGTGTGGGTGGGCCTTGTGTCCAAAAAATCTATGCGTACATCGCATGAGCCACGTCACAGGGGTAAATAATAGTGTTGTTCCGTGTCCCACCTGACTCTGAAGCCATGTAGCAGCGTTGCTCGACATGATACAAAGCGTCAAGGTGCGGGTTTGATTCTTGAAGTGCAGGCCGCGTTGATACAGTTCAGCATGAAAAGTAAAACATTCATGGGTGTGGACCTGTGCATATTAAGTGGTCTAAATGAATTAGTATTTCTGCTCTACGTCTCTTGCAAGACCATCAAGTCTGATTTTTTTTTAATTGAAGAATGGACACCGGTCACAAATTCGTCCCCGGGGAAAAACACCCCCCCGCAATCGTAAATAACTTTCATCAGCTAAGATGCTTTCATCAGATAAATTTCTGTGCGCTGACGATTCTGCGTCAACCTCCTCCTGAATGGGATGAGCAAGGCGTACCATAGAACCATAGAACAATGTGTTATTAAAGAGTGCCACAACCATCAAACAAATCAGTAGGTCGATGTAGGAAAGGACACCGCAGATTCAGGTACGCGTTCTAAACGAAAAAAGAAAGCATTAGAGAAAGTCAGTTGTTATTGTGCAGAGATACATGTTTGAATTAGAAGTCTTTATTTTGGAATTTTATAGCAATATTTGAACGCCAGTGACTTCTAAACTATAGAAATATGTGCACTGAAGGTATATTGGTGCTCCGAGGAACTTATTACAATACTTGTTCTGCCAAGACAATTTCGGTTCTTGCATGCCCACTAGATTCCTGACCCAGTGTACATGCATTATGTCATATCATTTAAGGCAAAAGATTCAGATGCCTTAAAACGTGAATATTGATCGTTGGCATCAACACGAGTGACGCAAAAGAGCATTGTCACGCGATGAAGTCATCATATGACGTCGCTACGATGTCACAAAGCGTGACGCTATGTGATGACGTGATCACATGACATCGTCGCTTGGTCAGAGGTGGACACATCATGGAGGCGTACAGAACCACGTGAAGTGTAGAAAGCTTGTGATGCCTTCAATTCTGGAAGGAAGGAAGGAATAGAGAAAGAAAGGAGAAGGCAGGGAGGTTAACCAGACAGCAGTCCGGTTGGCTACCCTACGCCGGGGGAAACGGGAAATAGGAGTGGAAAGATGAGAGAGGGAGAGGAGTGCAAGAAAAAATTGCTGCAGATCCACGAAGTGAATGCTGATGGTGGAACGAAGCTCCATTGACGAGATGATAAAGGATATAAATAATGTTTATGAAATCCATCTGTCCGTCCGTCTGACCATGGATGGACGGACGGACGGACGGACAGATGCGCGGAAGGACGGACGGCCAGACAGATGCACGGACAGAGTATGCTCTATTTTGCTGTGAAAGGTCGATGTACGGTATATGTAACACCTTTGTTTCGGTCCGACAGGAAGCTACGACAATGGCGTCAACGGACATCGTGAGAGCCTAAGGGAGCTTCGCACCTAAAAAAGAAAGGAAATGAGACAGTGCAAAAGCCACATTAGGTGCCGATAGCTTTCGGAGGGATAGGGGGGGGAGGGGTGATGTAGAGTACATCAGCTGACAAGAGATGGCTTTCGTCTTTGAGTAATCTCAGGCGATTGAA
>JALIZH010008583.1:0-103580 GCA_030522465.1 Rhipicephalus appendiculatus | reverse complement strand
GGTTGATATAATGACGTTCACTCATTGTGGACGTCTCAGACGAATGTGGCAGTTGCGCTCTTCCGCGTTTCGGTTTCGGTTTGGCCGCTGAATTTTTCTGAACTTCATTACGCCACACTAATTAATAGAGGCCGCTTCTTCGAAATCTCAAAGCTGAAAGGGGGTTCCTCGCATGAAGGACTTCAATTCTCCCATTGGACTTAACCACCTAACTCCGCTAATTAAAAAGTTAATTAATTTAACTTTCTTAATTACTGTCCCAAATCATGTCTTCAACCATCTTAAGATGCCTGCCGCTACAGAAAAAGCAACTGTGAAGACAGCGAGCAAATATCACATTTTCCTGATTTTTCAAAAATAGTGGACACATTTTTTGAAACACCCTGTATGTATATACATATACATATATATATATAGTTACGGTGAGCTGCTTTATTTACAGGAGAAGATGAATCCGAGAGTCTAAAGATCGAGCAGAGCACCGTTCGTGCCAACTTCGTTCTCTTCATCTTCCATGCGTCCCCTCAGTATCGTAACAATTCCCCCTTTCCAGACGATGCCCACCGGGCGAGTCAGTTTTCGTTGCGATGATGAAAGCGTTTTAGACGGGAAACATGGACGACGTTGGTCTTGCTTGAGCGGCGGCTGAGACGCTCCAGGACAATAAAGGGGCCAGCGTAGTTGGCCAGGAACTTTAGGCAGAGGCTGCGCTTGCTGAGCGGCGTCCAAAGCCACACCCAATCCGATTTCTCATATAATACGTGTCAGTGACTTTCGTCGTGACGGTTCTTAGAGATTTTCTGGGAAACGAAAGTACGAAGGCGGGTGGTACGCCGGGCCTCTTCTGCGCGGTAAATAATTTCGGCGAGAGCAGGCTGGTCGGTGTCACAAAACGGAAGAATAGTGTCAAGAGCCGTGCGGGGTTGGCGTGCGTAGAGCAGATAAAACGAACTGTATCTGGTTGTTTCGTGCAGTGCAGTATCGTAGCAATATTGCCACACGCCCTCCTTTCTTTTTATTTTACGGCCCCATTACACGTGTAACTGATGCCTTGCGCAAACCACGTCGAATGAATGGGAACCATATAGATCCTCTTAGAACCTTGCGATGTGATTACGCGCACAACGCGGAAATTACAGTTTCTTCTGGATCTTACGTAGCCGCAAGCGATAACGCTGGAATATTCGATGGCGCTTGTATAAATTCCAACGCGCTTCACCGTTTGTCAGGTTTATTGCGATAGCGATTATATGGACACTCTCGCCTGATTTTTGCCATCGGCGTCGCCGTCATGCCCCGTATATGTACATGTTTGTATATATCTAAAAAAGGCGCAAAGAAGAATAAATCAGAAGAAAAATTTCAAGGCACGCTGGTCGGGATTCGAACCAGCGAGCCCTACCTACGCAGCGCGCTGCGTTAGACCACTGAGCCACACACCATGCATGCTCCAGCATAATAACGGGAAGCTATTTAAAGACACCATTTACCGCTGGCGGTATGCAGGTCTCGGAGGAGCTTGAGCGTGTTTTCTATCCCGCAACGCTCCTACATTTTCTTTCAATTTGAAAACTGCCCTTGAGAAGCGCACGAAAACGGGGCCCCTTCTGTACCCACTCGTGATGTGGAACAAAAAAAGGGGAAAAAAGAAACGACGCGCACACCTTCGTCAGACGCCACCGCGCGGCAGGGAGACGCGGAGGGATTATTCCGCGCGCCGAACTTTAGAAGAAGCAGAAATATCTAAGGGCGTCGCGTTCTGCGTTGTCGACACTTGCAGCGCGTTGCGCAAACACAAAGGCGTAACAACTGTGACAGATGTTAGTTCACGCTTGCCCTCTGTATACCTGGGCGTCCTTTTAGAGCGTCCTTCTTTGTGCTCCAGCGGGAAGCTGCAAGTAACGAGCTGCTCGTTGATCTTCGTGTGACATATCAATTTCTTGCTATTGCATTCACTGCTTCGCCCTTGCGGCGAAACTGTGGCTTTTTCGACGGCCGACGCTCTGTTCGCCGATGTCAGTGTACAGCGTGCATCGCTTGCTGTAGTTTGAGTTTCCATTTCCCAGCCACAAATGTGGTGTTTTTTTTTTTCTAAAAGAGCCAAATGCACTCCAACTGGAACTGAGAAAAACCCCTGCCACTGAAAATATGATGGCGCCTGCTCCAAGAATTTTTTGCCAGCGTGTTCCTGTACCCTCAATATCTCAAATCCATATTGTGGCTAAAAATCTATGCAGCCCACTGTCTTCGTCATTCAGGAGTAAAATTTGTATTTACAGATTGGAACATTTCATTGGTGCCTGATTTAGCTCGTAAAAGAAGTCTAAAACGATTCGAATGTACGGTATAGCAATACTTTGCGATAAAATTAACATCATCCGTTTGCTTCCGTCGGGCGTGATGGGCGTAATGGCCATCGATCGACTTCAAGGGCAAGATGTCCTTCTTGGAAAATGGCGCAGCATTATTCTGGAATTTCGGCAACGTTTTTTTTTTGTTCTTGGCATTTATTGAAGACCTTGAAATGTGCCCCAGCTCTTCTTCTTCTGAGCTCGTTTTATGCCGTGTCATTTCGGATCACTTCTTCTCCTTCGAGGAATAGATCGGTGCCCAATATCTTCATTTCATGTGTCATTTATTTCAAATATACCATCTTGGAGTCAAAGAATGACATGATATTGAAGCACTAAACACGAAAAGAAACACTAAGAGGCAAAAAGAAGTAGGAAAGTCGGCCTCTTACTTTTTATATTCGAGTTTTGCCTTACAATTACATGTCCTTCAGTAAGTGCCAACTCGCGCTAAAAAAACTAATTGTGACACGAAAACATGATAACAAAGCAACTAGGACACAAATGAAACAGATTGGATGCTATCATGTTGGTTTTGGTCACGGTTGTTGACGCAGCGCTGGTTTAATGAATGTGGCTCAGTTCGATTGAAGCAGATGCAGCATTTGGCTCATTTTTGATTAGAAACTGCCTTTTTGAGTTTACTTTACAATCAGGAATCACCCCATTTTAATTCCAACTGTTTTAGAAATCAAAGGTACTTAGGCGAGCTTTACGATCCCGTGAAATTCAGCCTAGTTTCGGTTTCTGCATTTGGCTCTTTTTGAAAAAAAAAAATAATAATAACACCAAAAATAACTTCGGCCAAATAAACAGTTTCATTTTGGACACGCCGTCTCTGCCTTCGGCAACGTCACGACCACGTGACATCTATGGAGAGGTATATTGAGAGTAGTTGTTTAGGAAACGGGTTTGTTTCTATCTGCAGGGATCGTTGAACGTTAGTACGAAAATTTGCGCGAGATGTACGCGTTGCTTCAAGTCGTCACCATACGAAATGTAGACAATTTCAAACAACTCACTTTCAACTTCAGATATTTTCAAGGTTCTGGGCAGTTAGTGTTGGCGTGGTTCAGAGATTTTATAAAAACATGTAGACGAGTAGTTACATGAAATGAAATTGTTCCCGCGGCAATTGAGTGCGCGTAAACAGGGCACCCGGCCGCAATTTCCTGCCTTTTCTTGATGAGCTCACTATGGCGTCCACCACGCTTTCGTGCTGAAGCTCCCTGGTACTGACACAGCGTGTCTATTTATCTCTTTGATAAATATAAAGAGATGACCAGACAGGTAAAGCAAGGCTCTTTAATACCACAGACGTGTGTGATCAGCTGCTGTGAGCTGAGAATCACGTTTGTTGTCGGGCGATTCCTCGTAACGTGAAGTGAAGCATGCACGATGTTGCACTGTTATCGATTCATGTACATTGGTTCACCCTATTTTTTTTAAGGTGAGTGCCTTAGATGCCTCATCAAACACGGAAATTAATCATCGGCGTCCCGCGTTGTCACCACGCGTGATGCAATAAATTATCGCGTGATGACGTCAGCATGACTTCACAGATCGGCAAAATTTGTTAGGGCATCATGACGTCACTACGACGTTATCGTTATGTCCTTCATCGTGATGTCACGTTATGATCTCATTACATGACGTGGTCACTTTGCATTGCCTCCGTGATCCACGGGCCAATCATGGAGGCCATGTAAAACCAGTCGAGGTCGAGAAATCTTGCAACGCCTTCGATCCTGGGGGCGGGGCGAAACCACATTAAGTGCAGAAAGCTTTGGGCGGGTGGTGGGGGAGGACCAATACACCGACTGAGAAGAAAAAAAATGCCCCCACCTCCCCGAAGGGAATCGTGAGGAAATGCGAATGCATTTCGCGCGCGCTTCACTCCATTTATATATGGTGGTTGTGGTTCGAAGACGGAAAAGGCGCCTAATTTCTGCAGCCCGGTCGGGAGCACGGCGCAGCGCCTGTTTTTTTTTTTTTTTTTGCTTTTGTTCTGTTTTTTCTTCTTTTTTATTTATTTTTTTTATTCTTTTTGTCCTTTTTTCCTTTTTTTTTCTTTTTTTTAATTTTTTTAAATTTTTTTTTCATATATAGCTCCGCCGAGCTCCCGCGATGCGAGCGCCCTCACGCACTTGAAATGCATTCGCATTTAAAACTGGAGATGCGTAAAGCACGCAGAGATGGAGCGATGTTTCCTACTGGAACATGCCAATCGCTGCTAATGGGCAATGAGAGACAGAAGACTCCGACTGGACACAGAGACCCGCAGTCGGCTTTTAGTTAACGCGCAGGCAGCGTCTGCTAGCGAGTTTCTTGGTTGAAAAAACCGACTGCTCGCGCTGCACAACCGTTCACTGGCCACCCCGTATATATGGCAATGGATCTTGACCTCCAAGGTGGTGCCGGTGGGAGATTTCTCCTGTGCGTTGTTGAACAATAAAAATTCGCAGCGTGCGCGTTAACTAAAAGCGGACTGCGGGTCTCTGTGTCCAGTCGGAGTGTTCTGTCTCTCATTGCCCATTAGCAGCGATTGGCATGTTCCAGTAGGAAACACCGCTCCATCACTGCGTGCTTTGCGCCTCCCCAGTTTTCTGTCCTGCGCAACGCTGCGATGAGCACCAGCGTCAACGCCACCGCCAATGTAAGCGTTAGCGCCCGCTGCTTCACATCTACACATGGTTCCCTTTAGCGGGAGATGGTGTAATTTTTTTTCACGTATTTTACCTATGGAAGTCAGTTCTTCAATATGTGTAGGTAAGTCCTACATCTTGAGATCGATACTGCTGATCACCACGTTTTTATCACCAGACGGAGACAAATCAACAGACCACGCATCGTCAGAATTGTTTCTGGCCGAAGAAGGCGGGTTTGCGCGCCACACGCCATGTTATTATTATTAGTTTAATGATTTCATGACCCCTCGGTCCTGTTAGACATACACTCGGGCCCCTCCATGCCAATTTTCGAGTATACCAACTTACCAAGTGAACGAGAGGCGAGAGTTGCGCGGGTTATTATTATTTTCTTTTTTTAAATGCGAATGCATTTCATAGTCGGGCTATGTCAGGCATCCGGCGTTGTCCGGCGTTGTCCGGCGTTGTCCAGCGTTGTCCGCGGAGGAGGAGGATAGGTTGAGGAGGTAAGCGCCGGCAGGTGTTAGATGTGAAGCATCTTATGGCGAAGCTCAATCCGGTGGTGGTGGTGGGCGGCGTGACCACCCATACTGCGCATGCGCAAGCCCTTTAAAAAAATATGAATAAAAAACCTCCTCTCTCCCTCTCTCTCCTCTAGGCATCCCTCCCCGCGGGAACCACACCCTCACTGCGCATGCGCCTCCCCCTCCTCTCTCCCCTCCTACGCTCCCCCCTCTCTCTCCTCTAGGCATCCCTCCCCGTGCTCCCACTGCGCATGCGCGTCCCCCCTCTCTCTCCTCTAATACGCTCCCCCCTCCCTCCTCTAGGCATCCCTGCCCACAGCGTCCACACCCCCCACTGCGCATGCGCGTCCCCCCCCCTCTCTTTCCTCTCCTACGCTACCCCCCTCTCTCGCCTCGCGACGCCGACGCAGGCAGCGTCTGCTAGCGAGTTTCTTGGTTGAAAAAACCGACTGCTCGCGCTGCACAACCGTTCAGTGTCCATCCCGTATATATGGCAACGAATCTTGACCTCCAAGGTGGTGCCGGTGGGAGATTTCTCCTGTGCGTTGTTGAACAATAAAAATTCGCAGCGTGCGCGTTAACTAAAAGCCGACTGCGGGTCTCTGTGTCCAGTCGGAGTCTTCTGTCTCTCATTGCCCATTAGCAGCGATTGGCATGTTCCAGTAGGAAACACCGCTCCATCGCTGCGTGCTTTACGCATCTCCAGTTTTAAATGCGAATGCATTTCAAGTGCGTGAGGGCGCTCGCATCGCGGGAGCTCGGCGGAGCTATATATGAAAAAAAAATTTAAAAAATGAAAAAAAAGAAAAAAAAGGAAAAAAAGAACAAAAAGAATAAAAAAATAAATAAAAAAGAAGAAAAAACAGAGCAAAAGCAAAAAAAAAAAAAACAGGCGCTGCGCCGTGCTCCCGACCGGGCTGCAGAAATTAGGCGCCTTTTCCTTCTTCGAACCACAACCACCATATATAAATGGAGTGAAGCGCGCGCGAAATGCATTCGCATTTCCTCACGATTCCCTTCGGGGAGGTGGGGGCATTTTTTTTACTTTTGGTATCGTGGCCACGCCGACGGACATATTGCGCTTCGCATAAAAAAGCTTGAAACAGCAGAGCGGGCGAGGCAGCCTTGTAAAACAAATTGAACGCCCGAAATAAAAGAAAGGCGCTAGCATGATATTGCGATTAAGTACGTGCATATCTGCTACGTTCTCATGGTTATCATTGTGAGCTCCAATTCATTCTCTTCTCCAGCCCGTTCACGGTCATCATTCCACACGAAACTAAAATATGCACCTTTGCTCACCATGGGTGGTCGTTGAATGTGTTCTTCGAACTGGCGCGCAATTGCGGACGATTGCGGTGACAAACCAGCTGAAAGGAAATATACGAAATCCCCATTTCACAACACACAAACGCGTTCTCTAGGCGGTGAGTCGCTGCAGTATTATGTTGCAGTGGTGCATTATTAAATAGTGCCCAAATTACTGCACTGTTGTCTAATAGCGGCCAAAGTATTGGGCGCGTAGCCGACGCTAGCTGCTTTGACGCGGCTTCAAACACGGAGAGAGCCCACGGGTCTGGCACGGCAGCGCCGCGACGCGGCAGTTCACCGCAAAAAGGCCCTCGCTCCTTCCATGTATTCGCGCGGCGATTTGGACGCTGCCCCCATCTAGGTCACTCTAGTTCCGACTAACCGCTGCACAAGGTCTTCTGAACCTTCTGCTCGGAACGTTTACATCAGCAGCATGGAGATTGCAAGCAGGGGAAAAGCTGCGAGAGTTGCCTTGTAATCGACGCCATTTCTCAGCGTTGTAGGAGGAATTCAAGGATAAACGATTGCTAGAGTGATGCTCAATGTGTAAACGCGAAAACAGTGAAAGCGACTTCCTTCATAATATCAACCCTCACAAAATCTTGCGTACATTTCATGAATCAATTTGTTTCCGCCCACGTAAAATGATTAAGAGAAACTGGTTATTCAGTTTGGCCTCTTCGTTTGTGAAAGAATGGCCGAGAAGTAAATAAAGTGCAGAGTTGGCGACAAATCTGTTGAGGGCGGGACCGAGCAGGTAGCGGTCGCTCCTTACCTGCATACCATTTCACATTCAGTAAAAAAGGTCGCGTCAAGGTATCGGATGTGGGTTGTGTTTGCAGCCGAAAACGAATTGTCAAAGATTTACCCAGCAGTGCAAAAATTGTTCGTAAAGAAAAGCAGAAAAAAAACATGGCTAGACATAAAACATGGCAAAAAATGTTGTCCAGAGCAAAAAAAAAAGTCACAATTTCATCGTAAGGGTGAAGAACTGAGTGCGACAGCAACAAATTGTGTTGTTATACGAAATGAGGCCGGCAGATTACTCTTTTGGATCTAATCTCACGTAACTACAAAACGATGGTGTAAGAGAATACAGCCCCTCCAGGGACACTTTTCGCACAGTCGCTTCGCGTTGAGAGCGCAGCACGTGGGAGGGTATTCAAGTCGCCAGCTGATGGCTGCCGAGACAGCGAGATAGGGCTTGCGTCAGCGATGGCGACCGTGCCCGTAAAATCAAAGTTCACAATTGCTGCTCGAGGACCCCCACCTCCCCACTTCGCATCTTCTCATGATCATTAAAGACGGGCGCGGCGTTTCCTCTCTGCTTGAGCACTCGACTGCCGGTCTACCGAGCGGGGGGGGATCTTATCGCATGCGCTCTTCAAGGGACGGAGATGGGCCGGCTCGTTTGATCTCCGCTTCAGTCGCGTTTGTCGCCCCCCGCTCGCGCGCTGTCACCCGCGGGTAGAACGTACGATGCACTGGGGGATCTTATCACTTGGACTTTATAAGGGACATGACGGCGACGGCAAAAACCCGTCGAGACTGCCCATATAATTGCTATCGTAGTGAAAGTATGTGCACGTTATTCCTTTCACATTTGTAAAGAGACACATCGGCCAGACAGGCCATTACGTGAACTGTGCCTTCGCAAACATTAGAGTTCGCTAGAAGGAACACCGCAATCGCACTTAGCCATGCACTGCAAGGAATGCATGCGCCAGCCCAAACTATTCAACCCCGTCGCCACTGACAAGAAATAATTGAAGCCTTTCGAATTAAGGGAGGAAGAGAGATGATAACTGATGTAAAGGGGGAGATAATTCTATCAGCTAGGCGTCTGTACTGGTGTTGTATTCTGAATTGGCTTTGTTGGGAGTAACATGGTTGAGAGCTTTTCTTGACATTCAACGGTTTCCCACGCCCATCTAGTTGTATGCAGTCGTTCGTTCTTGCAGTAATTCGTCGATTCGTATTGCTTTCAGAGAATAACAATAGTTTGTGGTGACGTACATTCATATCACGCATTAGAAGAACGTTCTTTCCCGAAAAAAAATTTTACTTTCTAGCAAGCGTCCGTCTTTTGCTCTTCTTTACCATTCACGCTGCGCTGTTTTTGTTATTAGAAAAAGTCAGAGTTTCACCACAAGGGCGAAGCAATGAATGCGATACCAACAAATTGTCATGTTATACGAAGTGAGGCTGGCCGCTAAATCTTTTGGATCCGATCTCACACAACTCTAGAAGACGCTTGTTTAAAAGAATACGGCCGCTCCAGGACACTCTTCACACCACATTCTCTTCGTGTTGAGAGCGCAGCATGTAGAAGGGTATACCGGCCGCCCGCTGTCGGCGGCCGAGATAGGGAGATAACGCGCGCGCCAGCGACTACCGCGCTAGTAAAATCGAAGGTCGCTCGAGGGAACTCCCCCCCCCTCGCGTCTTTTCACGCTCGCGAACGACGGGCGGCGCCGGTCAGTCGAAAAGTTGGAGGGATCTTATCGCATGCGCCTCGGAGCGACGGAGATGGGCCGGCTCGTTTGAGCTCCGCTTCAGCCGCGTTGATCGCTCCCGCTCGCACGCTATTACCCGCTGGTAGAACGTGCGATGCGCAGGGGGCTCTTATCAATTTGGACTTACTACGCGACATGACAGCGGCGACGGCGGCAACGGCAACAGCGACGGCAAAAACCCGTCGACACTGTCCATATAATTGCTATCGCAATAAAAATAGTCAGTTTTATGTAGCACACACTAGTACAACCAAATTTATGCTTCCCATTCACTGTTAACAAACAAAGGCCCTCGACGGCATCCGGTTTCGTTCACCGATGTGACCTAATAGCATCGGCGGGAAAGAAGAGCCTTAGCGAGTAGCCAGCTGATTTTCTACCATTTCTTCCCCTATATTTAGCGAAATATTTTCAAATAAATGTTCTTTTGAGCTACACAAAGATTATAAGAGGTTCCCTTGAACTTTAGGCACCTTCATTTTATCTGAAAAGCTAAAGAGAAACTTTCCTTAGCCTGAAACAAGGTGCAAACGCGCTTTCGGTTTCAGTGTTAGTAGCTGATAAATGAGGCGACCGGAAGTTTTTAGATGTGAAGCATCTTAGAGCGGGGTTCAATCCGGTGCTGTGCGGCGTGACCACCCTTACTGCGCATGCGCAAACCCTTTAAAAAAAATAAAAATAAAAAAAACCTCCTCTCCCCCATCTCTCTCCTCTAGGCCTCCCTCCCCGCGGTGACCACACCCTCAATGCGTATGCGCGTCCCCGTTTCTCTCCCCTCCTACGCTCCCTCCTCTCTCCTCTAGGCATCCCTTCCCGCGGTGTCCACACTCCCACTGCGCATGCGCGTCCCCTACTTTCTCTCCTCTCCTACGCTCCCCCCTCTCTCGCCTCGCGACGCCGACGCAGGCAGCGTCTGCTAGCGAGTTTCTTGCTTGAAAAAACCGACTGCTTGCACTGCACAATCGTTCACTGGCTACCCCGTATATATGGCACTGGATCTTGACCTCCAAGGTGGTGCCGGTGGGAGATTTCTCCTGTGCGCTGTTGAACAATAAAAATTCGCAGCGTGCGCGTTAACTAAAAGCGGACTGCGGGTCTCTGTGTCCAGTCGGATTCTTCTGTCTCTCATTGCCCATTAGCAGCGATTGGCATGTTCCAGTAGGAAACACTGCTCCATCAGTGCCTGCTTTGCGCCTCCCCAGTTTTCTCTCCTGCGCAACGCTGCGATGAGCGCCAGCGTCAACGCCGCCGCCAGTGTAAGCTTTAGCGCCCGCTGCTTCGCATCTACACATGGTTCCCTTTAGCGGGAGATGGTGTAATTTTTTGGAGAACAATGCTTGCTGCTACTGTTGCAATCTTGAAACCGCCAAGCAGCACTTTTTTATACATTAACCACCAAACTTTATGCATGAATACAATTAGGTCGATGGCGGGCTTCCGAGAACTATAAATTTGTATCAGTCAATGGAATTTATTAAGGCGAAAGCCTTCAATGTCTCATGCTCACGTCCGTCCGGTGTCCGTCCGTCCATTGTCTGTCCGTTCGTCCGGTGTCCGTCCGGTGTCCGTCCGTCCAGTGTCTGTCCGTCCGTCCGGTGTCCGTCCGTCCGTCTGTCTGTCTGTCTGTCTGTCTGTTCGTCCGTACGTCTGTCTGTCTGTCCATCCGTCCGTCCGTCTGTCTGTCTGTCTGTCTGTCTGTCTGTCTGTCTGTCTGTCTGTCCGTCCGTCCGTCCGTCCGTCCATGTCCGTCCGTCCCGCCCATCCGAGCTCTGGCACGGAGCCAGGTAGGCCGCCGGGATGCGCAAACCGAGGCCGGTCGCGTTGGACTCTACAGCGCTCGCTCTTTGCTTGCGTAGCTTCGCTGTGCCCAGCGTTTGCAATCATTCTGACCGACGCCGTCTCAATGGACACAGGCGTTCACGGAATACACTTTCGAATTTACAAAGGGCCCGTCAATTTAAGCGCTGGAACGCTATGGCGTTTGCGCGATGCACAAAGTGCGAGAAAATACTAACGCATGCGAACGGAGGAAGATTAGTCTGGCGTGTCGCTGTGACTCGCGGTAAAAAAATTAAAAAAAAAAACACGCACACATTCGCTTTGTGTGTTATCCCACTGAGAGTGTAAAAAAAAAAAAAGACATGGCATAGTCAGTGGAACGGCCACACGCTTTCGCCGAACACACTTTAGAACGTACAAAGTGTCCTTCAATTTTTTAATGTCTTACAGCTGCTCACTAATAATTGCGTTACGTTAATGTAGAGAGCAATGACTGCACGTTTTACTTTCCGTAATGAGAAGTACACTTTCTTCCACATATTGAGGTTTCAGTATATAATTATACTTTGCCCTGTTTGCTCCTTATCGAAGTAGTTATGAAAAAAAAATGGGGGACCCTAATCTTCGCCTTTAAGAGTTCAACGCGATAGCGCTATCCCGTCCCGAGTGCCTACTTCAACCACTTAGTGCATACTTGCTATGCAACCACTACGGCCCAGTAAGGTGTTTTCCGTTTGTAATGGGTGGCCGGCTTTAAACAACGGAATCGTTATGATAGTCGCGTATTCTGACGCCCGATGGAAATGTACGCTTGTACCACTCAATAGTCCTGGGATATTACATGTTATATTGCGACGCCTATATAAATGACGCTTGCGTTTGCGAAGCATGCAAGTTATTTTCACTGTATCTCCAAGCAGAGGAAGTTATTTTCACTGTATTTCCAAGCAGATGCGTGGCTGTGTGGTAGAACGCCTGCTTGCCACGCAGACGGCCCGGGTGAGATCCTCACTCGGACCCGGAAATTTTTAAATGCGAAGCATTTCTTAGCGAACTTCGGCGACATTGAGCATATCTATCTATCTATCTATTTATCTATCTATCTATCTATCTATCTATCTATCTATCTATCTATCTATCTATCTATCTATCTATCTATCTATCTATCTATCTATCTATCTATCTATCTATCTATCTATCTATCTAGCCGCCTACGACTTTGTGCTCTCCTGGCCGTATCGTTAATGGGATTTATACTAAATTGGGTATGGCATATCATGACTGTATGAAGAACATAAATGGCTGGTCATATCATGAAAATCATGACTAACTTGTCATGAAAAGTATGATTTACATGCCACGCTCATGGCGCGCTCGCGGCCGTTTAGTTAGCTTGACATACACCAAATTTGGGATTGAGTGACATGACTGTATGCCGAACATAAATGAAAAGTGGTAATATGAAAATTATGAGTTCATGAGCGACATGACTTGCATTCCACGCTCATAGCGCGCTCGCGGCCGTTTTGTTGGCTTGATATACATCAAATTTGGTATTGTGTGACATGACTGTATGACGAACGTAAATGACAAGTGGTAATATGGAAATCATGACTTGTCATGTGCGACATTACTTGCATGCCACGCTCATGGCGTGCTCGCGGCCGTTTCGTTAGCTTGATATTGTTACGAGTAGCTGATTTAATTATCTATATAAGATGCACAGCGCAGGTGGACAAGATGGCGCCAGTCCAGCAACAACCAAACGTAACGTCGTCTTCCTCCTCCTTCATGCAGCCACGTTGTGGCGGCTGTTCTGTATTATTACCCCCGGCGGTAGAAGCACCGTCTCGGTGCTTAAGCTACGCAGATGTGGTCCATGGAGGATAATAGGGCTTGAGTCGAGCCACGTGAACGGTGTCGCTCGAAGCTGACGATGACGTTGTTGGATCGGTCGGGGCGATCTTATAAGTAACGTCAGTGACCTGGCGAACGATACGGTAAGGTCCTGTGTAGCGCGACAGCAGTTTCTCAGACAGTCCCACACGCCGAGTGGGTGACCAGAGAAGCACAAGAGAACCCGGCCAAAACTGCACGTCTCTATGATGACAATCGTAGAGCTGTCGTTGGTGCTCCTGTGAGGACTGCAGACGGCTACGGGCGAGTTGGCGCGCGTGGTCCGCGCGGGCGATGGCTTCGCCGGCATACTCCAGTGGCCGCGGGCAGCAAAGTGTCCAAGGGTAGCGTGGGGTCGCGGCCGTACAGGAGATAGAATGGCGTATAGCCCGCAGTGTCGTGACGCGAGGAATTATAGGCGAACGTCACATATGGTAAATGAATGTCCCAGTCGTGGTGATCAGCTGCAACGTATTTGGCGAGCATATCGGTTATGGTCCTGTTGAGGCGTTCCGTGAGGCCATTCGTCTGGGGATGGTACGAAGTTGTAAACTTGTGCTTGGTATTGCAAGACCGCAGGATTTCCTCAACGACAGCTGAGAGGAAGGTGCGGCCACGGTCAGTGAGAAGTTGGCGGGGAGCTCCGTGCATTAAAATTATGTCGTACAACAGAAAGTCCGCAACATCGGTAGCGCAACTCGTTGGGAGTGCTCGTGTAATAGCGTACCGCGTCGCGTAGTCTGTGGCGACAGCAATCCATTTATTTCCGGAGCTGGAGAGTGGGAAAGGGCCAAGCAGGTCGAGACCAACTCGAAAAAAAAAAGTTCAGCGGGGACGTCGATCGGCTGAAGGTATCCAGCTGGAAGGGCAGACGGCTTTTAAGGCGAAAGCCTTTAATGTCTCATGCTCACGTCCGTCCGGTGTCCGTCCGTCCGGTGTCCGTCCGTCCGTCCGTCCGGCGCCCGTCCATCCACACCCCCACTGCGCATGCGCTAACCCATTCAAACAAAAATAAAAATAAAAAACCTCCTCTCCACCTCTCTCTCCTCTAGGCACCCCTCCACGTGGAGGCCACACCCTCACTGCGCATGCGCGTCCCCTCCCTCTCTCCCCTCCTACGCTCCCCCCTCTCTCCTCTAGGCATCCCTCCCCGCGGCGTCCACACCCCCACTGCGCATGCGCGTCTTCCCCTGTCTCTCCTCTCCTACGCTCCCCCCCTCTCTCGCCTCGCGACGTGACGCAGGCAGCGTCTGCTAGGCAGCGTCTGCTAGCGAGTTTCTTGGTTGAAAAAACCGACTGCTCGCGCTGCACAACCGTTCACTGGCCACCCCGTATATATGGCAATGGATCTTGACCTGCAAGGTGGTGCCGGTGGGAGATTTCTCCTGTGCGTTGTTGAACAATAAAAATTCGCAGCGTGCGCGTTAACTAAAAGCGGAGTGCGGGCCTCTGTGTCCAGTAGGAGTCTTCTGTCTCTCATTGCCCATTAGCAGCGATTGGCATGTTCCAGTAGGAAACACCGCTCTATCACTGCGTGCTTTGCTCCTCCCCAGGTTTCTCCCCTGCGCAACGCTGCGATGACCGCCAGCGTCAACGCCGCCGCCAGTGTAAGCGTGAGCGCCCGCTGCTTCACATCTAGACATGGTTCCCTTTAGCGGGAGATGGTGTAATCTTTAAGGCGAAGGCCTTTAATGTCTCATGCTCACGTCCGTCCGGTGTCCGTCCGACGTCCGTCCGTCCGTCCGTCCGTCCGTCCGTCCGTCCGTCCATCCGAGCTCTGGCACGGAGCCAGGTGGCCGCCGGGATGCGCAAACGAACGCCGGTCGCGTCGGACTCTATAGCGCTCGCGCTTTGCTTGCGTGGCGTCGCTGTGCCCCGAGTTTGCAATCATTCTGACCTACGCCGTCTCAATGAACCCAGGCGTTCACGGAATACACTTTCGAATTTACAAAGGGTCCGTCAATTTAAGAGCTGGAACGCGGATGGCGTTTGCACGATGCGCAAAGCGCGAGAAAATACTAACGCATGCGAACGGAGGAAGATTAGTCTCGCGTCTCGCTGCGATTCGCGGTAAAAAAAATAAAAAAGAAAACACGCACAGATTCGGTTTGTGTGTTATCCCACTGAGAGTGTAAAAGAAAAAAGACATGGCATAATCAGTGGAATGGCCACACGCTTTCGCCGAACACACTTTGGAATGTACAAAGTGTCCTTCAATTTTTTTGCGGCGCTGGCAGGGCTCGCAAGCGGCGACATAGCGTCGAACGGAACGGGCAAGTCCAGGCCAAAAAACCGACGTCGTACACGGTCGAACGTGCGGGAAACGCCCAAGTGACCCACTATGGGAGCGTCATGTAGTTGGTGGAGGACAGTCGAACGCAGGTGCGCTGGGTTGACGGGAAGTAAATCAGAGCCGGAAGGCTCGAGGTTACGGCGGTATAGGATCCCGTCTTTGACCAGAAACATTCGTAGAGATGCGTCGCGAGGCGTTGACTCCAGTTTGTCAATGATGGCTCGTAAAGAAGTATCCCGACGTTGCTCTTCGCCAATGTTGAGTAGCTGCGACACAGAAAAAACGTCCGTCATGGTGTCAGTGTCGGGTGCTTCTTCCACAGGGTAGCGGGATAAACAATCCGCATCTTGATGCAATCGCCCTGTTTTATAAATTACAGAGAAAGTGTATTCTTGAAGGCGTAGGGCCCAGCGAGCGAGTCGTCCTGTGGGATCCTTGAGCTAGGCTAGCCAGCAGAGGGCATGATGATCGGTGACGACACGGAATGAGCGCCCGTATAAGTATGGACGGAACTTGGCGACTGCCCACACAAGAGCGAGGCACTCGCGCTCCGTGATCGAATAGTTGCGCTCGGCGGGAGATAGCAGCCGGCTTGCGTAGGCTATGACACGGTCATGTCCACGTTGGTGCTACAATAGCATTGCTCCTATGCCGCGTCCACTGGCGTCCGTGCGAACCTCGGTTGAAGCTGATAGATCGAAGTGGGCCAAGATTGGTGGCGTTGTCAGCAGGGCCGTAAGTTGAGAAAAAGATGACGCTTGGTCAGGGCCCCAGGAAAACAGGGCGTCTTTCTTAAAGAGGTCTGTGAGGGGGCGTGCAATGGTCGCAAAGTCCTTAACAAAGCGTCTAAAATATGAGCACAGCCCCACAAAACTGCGAACATCCTTTGCGGACTTCGGAACGGGAAAGTTTGTAACGGCGCGAATTTTTTCTGGGTCTGGGCGCACGCCTTTGGCATCGACGAGATGACCAAGCACGGTGATTTGGCGTCGAGCAAAGTGGCACTTGGAGGAGTTCAACTGAAGTCCGGCTCTACGGAAAACTCCAAGAATTGCCGACAAACGATCAAGATGTGAGTCGAACGTGGGCGAAAAAAACAATAACGTCGTCGAGGTAACACAAGCAGGTGGACCATTTGAACCCTTGGAGCAATGAGTCTATCATTCTTTCGAAAGTGGCTGGCGCATTGCAGAGGCCGAAGGGCATCACCTTGAACTGATAAAGACCGTCAGGGGTGACAAATGCGGTCTTCTCACGGTCCATCTGATCGACGGATATCTGCCAGTAGCCGGACCGAAGGTCGATAGATGAAAAATAAGTAGCACCGTACAGGCAGTCTAGGGCGTCGTCGATGCGGGGCAAAGGGTACACATCTTTTTTTGTAATCTTGTTGAGATGCCGGTAATCTGCACAAAAGCGCCATGTTCCATCCTTATTTTTGACAAGGACGACGGGAGAAGCCCAGGGGCTGCACGAGGGCTCGATAATGTCTTTCGCAAGCATCTTCTCGACTTCTTGTCGTATTACTGTACGCTCGGACGCGGAAACACGGTATGGACGTCGGTGAATGGGATGCGCATCGCCAGTATTGATGCGATGAGTAACGACGGTCGTTTGGCTTAAGGACGTACTGGCAAAGTCAAAGATGTCACGATAGCACTCAAGAACGTGATAGAGGGCTTCAGCTTGATCAGGCGTGAGGTCCGATGACACCATCCGTTCGATGTCGATGATCGAGGAACGTGATGAAGTTGAACCACTGGCTGAGCTGCAGCAATCATCCACTCTGATGGGCTCGACGTGGTTGTCTTGGAGTGCGGTAATTTGGGCTAGGGAGATACTCTGGGGAAGAACTTGGGCAGCGAGTGCGAAATTTACAAGAGGAAGGCAGGTGCGGTTTCCAGTAATTGTCAAAATAGCATGCGGAACAGCGACACCACGCGTAAACGTCACGGCAGGAATCGGTGCAACCATGTAATCTCCGTCAGGTACAGGTGGCGTCGATGATAAGTCGACGTGTGTAACAGAGTTAGGTGGGAGGCGTGTGAAATCAATGCAGCAGAGACGGCTTTTAGGTGGGTCGGTTGGATCGGAAAGAAGAGGCAACTCAAGGTGGAGGGAGCCAGCTGAACAGTCTATGAGGGCAGAGTGAGTGGCTAGAAAATCCATACCGAGAATGAGTTCATGAGGGCAATGTTCAATAACGGCGAAAAGAACGACAGTACTTCTATCTCCAATAGAAACTCGGGCAGAACACATGCCCAGAATTGCGGCAGTTTCCCCGTCGGCGACTCGTACAGCTCGGTTTAGGGCGGGCGTGACAACTTTCTTGAGGCGGCGGCGAAGAGCAGCACTCATAATGGACACATGCGCCCCAGTGTCTATCAGCGCGCTCACAGGTACATTGTCCACAACAACGGCCAAAAGGTTCCGGTTCGTCGTTAACGTCAAACGATGATTTCTTGCTGAGGTCGTCATTGCAGCTCCACCTCCAGAAGCTGCACTGCCTAGTTTTCCGGTCGGAGGCGCTGCGAATAGGTCGGAGAGGCAGGACGGCGTTGTGGTGGCGAAAGAGATTGACGGCGAGCAGGGGACGGAGACCGGTCGTAGCGAGGTCTGGTCAGAGGAGTGGTATGTGCAGATAATGTGGTCGGCATCGGAGAAGCGAGGGCCGAGGACGAGTGGTTGACCGAACTGGCATGATCGCGACGCCCATAGCGTTCCGGTGGAGACCAGTGGTTGCGGCAGTGGCGAGCGATATGACCAACGCGTCGGCAGTTAAAACATATGGGCTTGTCGTCCAGCGTACGCCATTCGGACGGATTGCGTTGGCGAGAATAGTTGGAAGGAGGTCGAGGAGCATAGGGGGCGACGATAAGAAGGCTCAGCAGACGGGCTGAACAGAATGTATACCGGCGTTCGATAATTCTTGACGGACGACGGCCTGGATCAAGGAGTGCGTGATCGGGGAAGGGTCAGGCATCGGGAAGGGGTTCACGACTGATTGTGCTGCCTCGACCTCTCGGCGAATGATGCGGGTGAGGTTGTCACATCGAGGAGCCTGGCGTAAGACGTCCTCACACGAAGAAGTAGCCGCTGTGTTGGGAAGGCGCGCAATGCTTTGGGCTACACGGCGGGGTTTAGCTTGTTCGAGACGACGGCATTCTTTAACAATCGTGTCGATGCTCGTGAAACCAGCAGGTTGAAGGCGTCGTCAGCAATCCCTTTTAGGACGTGGTTGACTTTCTCGTCTTCCGACATGCGCTGGACGGCCTTGCTACAAAGAGCCAAGACGTCAAGGATGTAGGAGACGTAGGACTCAGTAGATGTCTGGGCGCGTGTGGCAAGAGCCTTCTTTGCAGCGAGCTGACGACCGGAAGAATCACCGAAGAGGTCACGGATCTTCTCTTTGAAGAGATCCCAGCTCGTTATTTAGTCTTCGTGGGTTTCAAACCATGTCCGCGGAGTGCCGTCAAGGTAGAAAAGAACGTTAGCGAGCATGAGCGTGCGATCCCAGCGGTGAGTAGCACTGACGCGTTCGTACCGGTTCAGCCAGGCGTCAACGTCGATGGTACCATCACCGGAGAAAGTGCCGGGATCCCGGAGGGGTGGGAGAGTGACGTAGGTTGTGGCTTGGGCTGAAGAAGTCGGCGGTGATGATGTACCGGCAGCCGAAGTCGGCGAGGGGTCGCCGGTGTTGCGTCCGCTGCGCGTCTCCATCGAGGGACGGGAGTCGTCCACCTCCACCAATAATGTTACGAGTGCCTGGTTTAATTATCTATATAAGATGCACAGCGCAAGGTGGACAATATGGCGCCAGTCGAGCAACACCAAACGTAACGTCGTCTTCCTCCTCTTTCATGCAGCCACGTTGTGGCGGCTGTTCTGTATTAATATACAGCATATTCATACTATCAATCAGGTGACAGAGAAATGCGCGGAATACAACCAACCCCTATACATAGCCTTCATAGATTACGAGAAGGCATTTGATTCGGTGGAAACATCAGCAGTCATGCAGGCACTGCGGAATCAGGGCATCGACGAAGCCTATATAAACATAATGGAAGAAATCTACAGCTGATCCACAGCCACTCTAGTTCATAGGTCGGCAAAATAAATGGAGCTCACTCAGACTCACTCAATAAATATATTTTTCGCTTAGGACTCACTCGGACTCAGACTCGCCAAAATTTTGCTGAAGCAGACTCACTCGGACTCAGACTCACGAAATTTCTCTCCAACCAAACTCACTCGGACTCAGACTCACCGTTGTTTTCGTCATCCAGACTCACTCGGACTCAGACTCACTAAACTTTTCCTCGAACGGACTCACTCGGACTCAGACTCATGAATATTTTCGTCAACCTGACTCACTCGGACTCAGACTCACCAAAATTTTCCTCAAGCGGACTCACTCGGACTCAGACTCACCAAAATATAACTCAGCCGGACTCATTCGGACTCGGACTCACCAAAATATTACTCAGCCGGACTCACTCGGACTCAGACTCACGAAAATATTACTCAGCCCGACTCACTCAGACTCCGACACACGAAAATATAAATATAACTCAGCCGGACTCACTCACCAAAATATTTGTCAGCCGGACTCACTCGGACTAAGACTCACCAAAATTCTCCTGAAGCGGACTCACTCGGACTCACAGACTCGCCTAACTTTTTTCTCAACCAGACGTACTCGGACTAAAAATTAGCAATGTTCGATTTGGCCCGGCTCATCCAATAAATGTCGAAGGAGCGCCATAAAATAGCTTATGTAGAATAACAGATGTAAAGGGTTCCCAAGTGCCAGGAAACCTTCAAAATATATGTATGATAGCTTTCAACATACAAAAAGAAGTTATTTCCCGTGCATCGCAATGTCTATCGTAAAGAGAAATTCAACATTACACGCGATTTTCGCAATATTGAGAATGTTTTCTTTAAATATAAGAATGGGTCTACGGACATTTGAGGAAAACTAGGTTTTCATTCCTGTTACCTTTGAAATGCGCTATGCGCACGCGCCATTTGTTTTCAATGGTCGAGCGCTTACGTGCGTTTTTGGCACACCCAATTATAAATGAAGTCCTTTCTTACGCTTTGCCGTTCGAAGGCCTAATCACGCTACTTGGGAACGAAGAAAGCTTGGCATTACGTTTTGGCGCTTTTCTAAACACGTTCATGAAACTGACAATGGTCTTGCAGTCGATTTACCACTCGTTGACAACGCGAAAAAGAAAATAATATGAGGCGGCCATCTTTTGCAGAATCGAGCTCACCACCCTTGAAAAATTTTGGAAACATGGCTTTATAGGTTGCATGGTTATGCCTCCCTAAAGTTTCGAAAACACCTGCCACGATAGTCTAGTGGTTGTCGGGCTTGACTGCTCACCCGAAGATCACGGCATCGAATCCCGGCCGCATTTTTGATGGATGCCGAAACGCTTGAGCCATGTGTGCTTATATTTTGGCGCACGTAATGAACCCCAGGCCAATATTTCCATAGCCGTCGACCACGGCGCCCCTCATAATCACATTGTGGTTCTCGGACGTTAAACGCCAATAATTATTATACTAGTGTTTCGAAATATAGAAATGGTAAGTTCGGTTTTAGTCGATGTCATGCTTTCGCAAAGTGATTGCGGATAATTTAGGTTCGTATTTTACGTTGCAAAGCCAAGATGTGGTTGTCAGAGACGCCGTAGTGGAGTGCTCCAGATATATCGACCATTCAGGGTTCTTCAACGTGCGTCTTAATCTAAGTACACGGGTTGTGACTGCGTTTGTTTCTAGCAAGATATTTTTCTGAGCCGGCTAAGAACCAGTTGTAACTGTTAGTGACTACTCTATCTCGTGGATAATGGTAAAGAGTCGCATCAGTACCACGCTGGATACGGACACACGGCAAAAAGGAACGTGCATAGGCGCGCCGATGAGAGCCGGCCAGTGTGTTCAAAGGTTATGGTCGAAGATTTTTTCATGGTCTGGTACAGACCATGCAAAACGAGGTGGCAATTTTCTGCTTTCCGAAAACCCCAATTGCTGACAGTCAAGCCGATTGCAAGAATACCGTATTGAAAGGTGGGGACGCGGGCGCCGCTTCACAGTGATCGTACTAGTCCCCAGAAAGGACAGGAATATTCATTTCTAAGAAAAAAGTCACTAGACAAGGCGCTGAACTGACAACTGGAGGGTTTACTACAAACCAGACGCAATAAATTCACATACCTAACCCTGCGCTATTAGCAATTTTATTTCTTTTTATTCTCACTGCGTCGCTATTATATCTATCCTTAATAACTTATTATTTGTATTGTTTTTACTTCGATGTAACTGCTAATCTCTTACGCATTCTCAAATGCACAGCTCCCCTCTGTAATTCCTTCGGGCCTTCAGGGTACTATTAATAAATAAATAATTGAGGAGCCTATTTTCAGCGGGTAAATGTGGCAGCGGAGGTTGCCATAACGTACTGTGTTTCTTTGCAGAATGACAGACTGATGGGCAATTGGTGTGGGTTCATAATGACATCTAGTGATTCATGAAACATATGAGAAATGCGCTAATTTGTCTCCCGTGAGGGGACACTGCTCAGCGACTTACGATCGAAAGCCAGTGCTACAACAAATACAAAATGAGTGACCTGAAGGCAGAACATGCACTTTTTTTTTTCGTTCCTGCTTCAAAACCTACATTCTCGAAAGATGGGGTAAGAGATGGAGAGCAGTGCTCGAGTCTCGTATATTTTTGAGACCGCTCCTTATCTTCATACCAGCGCATACTCCTCCCCCCCCCCCCCCCCCCCCACCCTCTATCTTTCCCATTGAAGTTCTGAAACAAAATTTTGAAGGCTAGATAACATGTGGGATAGATTTGTGTAGACACGCGCGCATCATCTACGAAATATCAACAGATAATATAGCCTAGGACGTATTTAAAATCGATTTCAAAGTTCCTATCGCCCTACTGCAGCTAAACGTGCCTTTGTTTATTGTGTAAACAACCAACCACCCGCTGCGTCACGAGTTTAAATATAAAAGTCCAACCAAAATCACCAATCGTCGCCACATCAGCGGATAGAAGAACGGAAGACAATAATTCGTGACCTCTACACCAACGGCCACACAAAGGCGTTTATTCGCAGAGCCTCCGTAAGAGAAAAGACGGGGGAAACGTGACACCAACGACGCCGCAACGACGCCGTGTGTCGATCCCCTACATTGCGGGCGCCAGCGAAGCAATAGCCCGTTTACTAATAAAGGCAAGGGTCGACGTTTCCCACAAGCCATCCACCACCATCGGCAGTTTCATCCCTCGGCCCAAAGACAGCGCATCTGCGGAAAAAGCACAGGGCGTCGTGTACCGGATCACGTGCGCCGACTGCCCCACTTCCTACATTGAGGAAACCGAGAACTTCCGTGAAAGAATGCGGCAGCACAAGAATGACCTCCGTCACATGAACAGCAGAGGGACCGAAGTGACAGAGCACTGCCAGCGGTTTGACCATCATACCAGTCCAGACGGCGCGGTGATTTTGGGAAAAGAAAGGAAAATTCGCCGGCGGCCCCTCCTCGAATCCTGGTACATTGAGCAGACAGCGGGAAACATCAACCACACCACGGGGGCACTGCCCTCCCTCTACCGCCAGGGCTTGCGACGACTCACGGCAAACAATCACGCCTGGCAAGAAGGCGTTGCACATCTCGGGCCTTCTAACCCCCTGAACAAGAAGCCGATCATGCTTCGAAACGTCGCGGTTTCTTAAAATAAATATTGGCTGGAGTTTTCTCTTTTCTCCAGTTTTCTGTTATCCCAACCAGACAGACTTCTGCCGAATGTCCACTTTTGAAAGAATAGAGATATTTGTGTTGCAGGCCCCAAGCCTAGAGTGTCGAGCTCGTTGCTTCGTTTTGTACTTTCCTTGCATTCCTTGGGGGGTATTAGGAGCTCGAAAGCAAGATACGAAAAACGAGCCTGGGAAACGGCCGTGGCATGAAGCTTTTTGCCGTGTTGCTTGGACGAACACAATGACGGCTGAGGAACCACCGAAAGTGCTTCGGCGCGTCAACGCTGACTATGAATGGAAAGGTGTTTGAATAGGAAAGAAAAAGAAAAAAAATACGAAAAAAACGGGTTTTGCTTGAGTCGGCAAGGAGTGAACTGCAGGCGTGCTGGAAAAATATGGCAGCAATATCTGCCAAAGAAGGTCTAGAATTCGAAGAGGTCCTCAAAGTTTAAAAGCTCCTTGAATTGCCGAGAGGTAACAGAATTCTTTGACCACATTACAGCCTGACGAAATTTGTTTTTGCAAGTGATGAAGCGTCGCGTATGGCATGAATGGTGCGTTTCTACCCCCTTCCTCCTTGAAATCCGGTCGCTACAACTTTCGAGGTACCACGGGGGCAAGCTTTATCTAGCCACTTTAAATAACGCAGCCGCTGTTTAATTGGTAGCGAATGACTTGACGAAAGCCGATGGTCTGTGTCGTCGCTGCATTTTTAACAAAGCTTGAAATTCGGCGAGATGGTGCATAACTACTGGGAAATTTTTGAACGCGAAACAATGCATTCACAAGGCACTCAAAAGCGCCCGTCCTGTCTCTCTCGTACTTGTGAATGTCTTGTATGGCCCTCGAAAGTTTCCCAATTGCCACATTTATTCATGGAAAAACCGAAGCGACATTTTAAGACATAAGCGGTTCACTGCAACAGAGAGCGAAGGGGCGCTCGATGCTCGCGAATCGTGCTGCTTTGTCGTATTTGAATCCACATAGATGATGAAGCTCGAACATTGCACTAATTCTCCGTTGATTAGGTACACAATCGTAGATCAAACTCAATGTGGATCACGATGTCGCCTAATAAAAGTGGCCTGGAGTTGTACATGTGTCAGAACATGCTGCACAGCCCACTTACATGCCCTCGTATATGAGGGCATGGACAGCTTGATAATTTGAAAAAATAATTTCTAGGGCTTTACAAGACGGTACGTCTATACGATTACAAGGCACGCCATAAAAAGTAGGCTATAAATATTTGTAACCATAGGTCGGCAAAATAAATGGAGCCCACGCAGACTCACTCAATAAAAGTTTTTCGCTTAGCGCCCACTAGGACCCAGAATAACCAAAATTCTGCTGAAGCGAACTCACTCGGACTCAGACTCATTAGTATTTTCTTCAACCGGACTCACTCGGACTCAGACTCGCCAAAATTTCGCTGAAGCAGACTCACTCGGACTCAGACTCACGAAATTTCTCACCAACCAAACTCACTCGGACTCAGACTCACCGGTGTTTTCGTCATCCAGACTCACTCGGACTCAGACTCATAAAAATTTTGCTCAAGGAGACACACTCCGACTCATACTCATCTAAGTATAACTCAGCCAGACTCACTCAGACTCAGACTCACCAAAGTATAACTCAGCCGGACTCACTCGAACTCAGACTCACCAAAATTTTCCTCAAGCGGACTTACTCGGACTCAAACTCACCTAATTATAATTCAGCCGGACTCACTCAGACTCAGACTCACGCCTCAATCTGAGTCTGAGTGAGCCTGAGTGAATCGACTCATGAGTGAGTTTGCCGACCTATGCTCTAGTCCTCCATAAAGAAAGCGACAGAATCCCAATAAAGAAGGACGTACGGCAGGGAGACACGATCTCTCCAATGCTTTTCACCGCGTGTTTACAGGAGGTTTTCAGGGCCATAGATTGGGAAGAGTTAGGGATAAGAGTTAATGGAGAGTATCCCAGTAACCTGCGATTCGCTGATGACATTACATTGATGAGTAACGCGGGAGACGAATTACAGCTTATGATTACTGAACTGGATACGGAAAGTAGAAGTGTAGGTCAGAAAATTAATATGCATAAAACTAAAGTAATGTGGAACAATCTTGGCAGAGAACAGGCAATTGCGATAGGTGGAGAGTCACTAGAAGTTGTAAAGGAGTACGTCTACTTAGGACAGGTAGTAACCGCGGAGCCGAACCATGAGAGTGAAATAACTAGAAGAATAAGGGTGGGATGGGGTTCATTCGGCAAGCATTATCAAATCATGAATGGTAGTCTACCACTATCCCTCAAGGGGAAGGTATATAACAGCTGCATCTTACCGGTACTTACCTACGGAGCAGAAACCTGGAGACTTACAAAGAGGGTTCAACTTAAACTGGAGGACGACGCAGCGAGCGATGGAAAGGAAAATGATAGGTGTAACCTTAAGAGACAGGAAGAGAGCAGAGTGGGTCAGGGAACAAACGGGGGTTAAGGATATCATAGTTGAAATCAAGAAGAAGAAATTGATATGGGCCGGGCACGTAGCACGTCGGCAGGATAACCGCTGGTCATTAAGGGTAACTGACTGGATTCCAAAAGATGGCAAACGCGTGAGGGGGGAGACAGAAAATTAGGTGGGTAGATGAGATTAACCCTTTGTGCGGCAGTGAGACTAATACGTCCCACTTTTCCGTCTACAGAAAAAATTTTCTCCCACATCACCCGTTGCAATTAGCGCAACATTAAGTCACTCATATCTTACCTAAGTCTCCATATTCTCGAGGAAAATTCTTTTACCACGCTTTCGAAGGGTGCATGTAGTGTTACAGTAGCGTTGAATTTCGGTAAATTTTTTTTATGAGAGCTTCTGAATTTTCCCCTTCTTGAGATAGACAGAACCTACCAATTAAAAGGCCGAATACTTTTCTCCTTTTCTGGTTCTTGAGAGAGGCGATGTTAGCTTCCAGTCATCCCGTGTTTCTGTAAATTTGCGAAATAATTTGACCGATAAATGCATCGGAACAATCCCCTGCGAAATTATCCCGCTAATCTCTCAGCGCAATTGCGGATATTATTGCGTGGAAATATTTTTCCTCATATCATATACCTCTTGAAATGTAGGCACACGTTCAGGGATAACATCTGTACTCGACGATTTCGACAGCAAAAGCAAGGATAGCCAAACGGTAAAAAAATGTGTTTGATGTATGCGGTGAAGTAATCTTTACAGAAACATACCCCAGCGCTTTGAAGGCTCAAGAGACGCTACTGCAGGTGGTGTTCTCCTGTTGAAATGAGGTCCGCACAACTTTCCTCTTCACAACCAGAGAAGTGACACAGAGTGCCACTTGCTCCGGCCGTTTCATCCCAAAATACCCGTTGATACAATCGCGAGATGGTGCCTTCATGAGAGAGTGGGACAGTGTTTTCCCACTTTTTGTGACATATATGTCCCACTTTTTTACAGTAAACTCTTGCCTTAATTTTGATGAAATTTGTTTCATAGTATTTCTTTCTAGCTTATATCAATATCCCAAAGCCTGTTTTTATATCACCGTGTCAAAAATATAAGACGACCTACAAACGGTTAAGAAGTTTGCAGGTATAACGTGGCAGCAGAAAGCACAGGACCGGGTTGATTGGCGGAACATGGGAGAGGCCTTTGCCCTGCAGTGGGCGTAGACAGGCTGATGATGATGATGATGACACCAAATTTGGTATATCGCGACGTGACTGTATGGCGAACATAAATGACAAGTGGTAATATGGAAATCATCACTTCATGAGCGACATGACTTGCATTCCACGCTCATGGCGCGCTCGCGGCTGTTTCGTTCGCTTGATATACACCAAATTTGGTATTGAGTGACATGACTGTATGAAGAACATAAATGAGAAGTGGTAATATGCAAATCATGACTTGTCATGTGCGACATGACTTGCATGCCACGCTCATATCGTGCTCGCGGCCGTTTCGTTAGCTTGATATACAGCAAATTTGGTATTGAGGGACATGACTGTGTAACGAACATAAGTGGCAGTTGGTAACATGAAAATCTTGGCATGCATGTCATCTACAATGCAATTTACATGCCACGCTCATGGTGCGCTTGCGTCCAGTTCGCTACCTTGACATACACCAAAATTAGTATATCGCGACGTGACTGCATGAGGAACACAAATGACAGGTCGTAACATATGTAAAACATGACATGCAAATTATGTAAAGCTTGATTTGCTCCTTCCTGGCTGCTTCGCATTACATCGATTCCCACAGTGCGTGGGATCTGCCGGCTTTTATTATTTAGTTTATTTGCATCTATCTCGATTTTTCGGTCACGGACAAGATGATAATTTTTCGCTCACAACCAACGACGCCGACGCCAACGCTGACACAGATGGCGACGCCGACGCCGGAATTTCTGCGAAACGAGCTCTTTAACGCTCTCGCGTTAATAATTTTTTTATTGTCATTACCGCGAAAGGTGCCCTGAGATCACAACAGTCGTTTTTGGTGCCAGAGCTGTGCACCGCCGCCACCACAGCCGTTGGTGTCCGTAACCACTATCGCATGCAATAAGAAAAAAAAAATTACACCATTTCCCGCTAAAGGGAACCATGTGTAGATGTGAAGCAGCGGGCGCTAACCCTTACATTGGCGGTGGCGTTGACGCTGGTGCTCATCGCAGCGTTGCGCAGGACAGAAAACTGGGGAGGCGCAAAGCACGCACTGATGGAGCGGTGTTTCCTACTGGAACATGCCAATCGCTGCTAATGGGCAATGAGAGACAGAAGACTCCGACTGGACACAGAGACCCGCAGTCCGCTTTTAGTTAACGCGCACGCTGCGAATGTTTATTGTTCAACAACGCACAGGAGAAATCTCCCACCGGCACTCTCTGGTAGATAGACAGAGAAAAAAACACGAATAAGAGAGAGCAAATAAGCAGAAAAAATGCGAAAAGAGCAAAAAAAAGAAAGCCACAGAAAAGTAAAGAGCAACACAGATGGACGCCCAGCTCCTCACTTCCTTCAGGTTTGGCACCATTAGCGCGGAGCTGCCTTAATTTATTATTATTATTATTATTATTATTATTAATATTATTATTATTATTGTTATTGTTTTATAATAATAATTATTGTTATTATTATTGTCAGGTCCACGAAAGGGTTTTATTGAGAGGCGACGCAGCGGTAGCCTCAGAGGCCTTCAGTTCGCACCAAGGTTGTCGCCATCACGAGGGATGTCTTCTTCCTGTTTTCCTCTGTCATCCCCAGACCCACTACACAGAGGTGCACATACCCAAACTACGATTTTAACATCTCTCCGCGCGCAGACGAAGCCCACCGGGCGAGTCAAGCAGTCTCTCTAGGAATGAACCGCTTTAAACGGGCAATATGTGCAAGTTCAGTCTTTGCAGCACGTCGGCCATTGGCGTGGAGGCGAGCAACGCGGTAAGTCACTTCGCTTATGCGGTCGATAACAACATAGGGTCCAACATAGTGTGCCACAAGTTTTTCCCATAATCCACGTTTTGTCACTGGTGTCCAAAGCCACACCAAGTCATCGGGTTCATATGTGACGTGTCGGCGTCGCCGGTCGAACCGTACCGTCGAGCGTTGTTGCGAAGCAAGAGTGCGCAAATGAGCGAGACGTCGGGCCTCTTCCGCACGGCACATAGTCTCGGAAATGTAGAGGTCATCGTGGTCTAGAAGTGGAAGAATCGTTTCGAGTGTATAGCGTGGTGGTCTAGCATAAAGAAGAAAGAAGGGACTGTAACCGGTAGTTTCATGCTGTGCGGTCTTGCATGCATAAGTAATGAAAGGCAAAACATCGTCCCAGTTTTTGTGATCTGATCAGACGTGCATGGACAGCATGTTCGTGAGAGTTCTGTTTGTGCGTTCAGTAAGACCGTTCGTTTGAGGGTGATAGGGCGTAGAGTGTCGACAACTTGAAGCACATAGACTAAGCATCTCTTGGACCACGTCCGCCGTGAACTGGCATCCACGATCACTAATAACGACTTTGGGAGGTCTGTGTCGGAGAATCACGAAGCGTAGCATGAAGAGGCACACGCCACGCGCAGTAGCCGATGGTATAGCAGCCGTCTCGCAGTATCGCGTCAGATCATCGGCACACACGACGAACCAACTATTTCCGTTGGAGGACCGCGGAAAGGGACCAAGAAGGTCAATTCCAACTTGCTCAAATGGAGTTCTTGGAGGCGCCACAGGATGTAGTCGACCAGGTGGAGTAGGGCGCTTGCGAAGTTGACATTCCTTGCCGCTAGACACGTACTGTTGCGTGGTCTGACGCATCTTGAGCCAGTAAAACCTTTCTTGAAGGCGGTAGAGAGTCCTCGTTGCTCCTAAATGGCCAGACGTTGGATCATCATGCATGGCTCTCAAAATGGAAACACGGAGACTCTTCGGAACTACCAGAAGATATCGCGAACCTGTAGTACAATAGTTCTTGTATAGTAGCCCGTCGCGTATGCAAAAACGAGTGGCCGACGAATTTCGTCCGTTAGCAAGAAGTTGCTGTATAGTACTGCCCACTTTCTGCTCAGTCCTAAATGTACTCTTCTCAGGAAACCCTGGCTCCAAAGATGCGATATACCCGTCGAAGATGTCCGCGTCACAGTCTGTCGTGGGAAGCGGCAGCCGCCAAAGGCAGTCTGCACCAGCGTGCCGTCGGCCACTTTTATATGAAACCGTTAAGTCGTACTCCTGTAGACGAAGTGTCCAACGTGCTAGTCGACCGGATGGATCGCGGACATTTACCAGTCAGCACAGAGAATGATGGTCTGTCATGACGGCGAAGCGGCGTCCGTAGAGGTATGACCGGAAGCGTTGCACTGCGAAGACTACTGCAAGACACTCCTGTTCCGTAACGGTGCAGTTACGCTCAGACTTGCTTAGGGAGCGACTCGCATACGCCACGACATGTTCTTCGGTATCGACGCGTTGAACCGAAACAGCACCGACACCAATGCCGCTAGCATCCGAGTGCACTTCTGTGGGAGCCATAGGGTCGAAGTATCGGAGAATCGGATGGGACGTCAATCGGAACTTGAGTTCATGTTAAGGCAGGTAGCGCTTGTCCCGTGTACTTATTCCTCGCTTCTCTCCACGTTTCTTTGCGCTACCTGCTTTAACATGAATTCCCACAAACTAGGCCAGTTATCCTTTCTCGGAACTTGAGTTCACGAAAAGCGGACGCACATTCCTGGGTCCATTCGAATGGTACGCCTTTCTGAAGCAGGCACGTCATTGGGTGCGCGTTGTTAGCGAATGCAGGAACAAAGCGACGGAAGTACGAACATAGTTCCAGAAATCTCCGTAGTTCTTTTACTGAGCGAGGCTGGTTGAAGGCTTCTACTGCAGCCGTTTTCGCTGGATCAGGTCGTAAGCCCTCTTTGTCCACCAAATGGCCTAGAACGATTGTTTGGCGCTCTCCAAAATGGCATTTCTTTCAGTTTAGCCGTCAACCACCACTACAGTCACCAGAGTCGTGGCCGAGAGCACAGAGAGGCTGCTTAGCAATGGCTAGGAAGGTGGTGTCTGTCGCCCAGGTTGACTCCATTCCTTGATCTTGCTTGCATGTGTTTGGGGGGGGGGGGCTTAGTCCGTCCCTCCTTCCCGCGTCCCACACCACCACAGCGCATGCGCGTCTCCTCCCTTTCTCTCTCTCCTCTCCTACAATCACCCCCTTTCTCTCCTCTAGGAATACTCTACCGAGCGACCCCCCTCGTCCTACACCCGCACAGCGCATGCGCGTCCCCTCCCCCCTATCTCTCCTCTCCTACGCTCACCCCTGTATCTACTATAGGAATCGTGTACTCTACGGAGCGGCGCCCGCGTCCCACAGTGCATGCGCCTCTCTCCTATGCTCAGCCCCTTTCTCTGCTGTAGGAATCCTCTACTCTACGGAGCGGCGCCCGCGTCCCACATCCCGACAGCGCATGCGCGTCCTTTCCCCCTCTCTCCTCTAGGAATCCTCTACTCTATGGAGCGGCTCCCGCGTCCCACACACCCACAGCGCATGCATGTCCCCTCCCCCTCTCTCTTCTCTCCTACGGTCCCCTTCGTCCTCTCCTCTAGGAATCGTCTACGGAGCGGCGCGCGAAATGTGGTGCGACCGCTGCATACTCCGATGGGGGGCACCACGGTAGTTCCGTGGTATAAAAATGACGGAGCGCGCCTCATTCTGTCTCCTGTGCAGCGCCGCGATGAGCGCCAGGGCCACTGCCGCGAAACGAGAGCGGCGACGTTTCTCCCGCTCAAGCTAACCATCTCCCCGCTGCCTCGCATCCACACATGGTTCCATTTCGCGGAAGATGGGGAAGATCTAGATGCGAAGTATCTTATGCTCGGGGCAATGTCCGTCCCGCGTCCCGCGTCCGCCCACTTTCATGAAGTAGCGAAGCACCCACTATGCGAACGAGAACACCGTAATACAATATAAGGCCGTCAACCACCACTACAGTCACCAGAGTCGCAGCCGAGATCACAGAGAGGCTGCTTAGCAATGACTAGGCAGGTGGTGTCTGTTGCCCAGTTTGACCCCATTCCCTGATCTTGCTTGCATGTTTTTAGAGGGGCTTAGTCCGTCCCGCGCACCACACCACAACAGCGCATGCGCGTTCCCCTCACCCTCTCTCTCATACCCTCACCCCGTTTCTCTATTCTAGGAATCCTCTACTCTACGGAGCGGCCCCCCTTGTCCCATACCCCCCACAGCGCATTCGCGTCCCCTCCCCCTATCCTCTCCTACGTTCAGCCACTTTCTCTACTCTAGGAATCATCTACTCTACGGAGCGGCGCCCGCGTCCCACATCCCGACAGCGCATGCGCGTCCTCTCCCCCTCTCTCCTCTAGGAATCCTCTGTTCTACGGAGCGGCTCCCGCGTCCCACACACCCACAGCGCATGCACGTCCCCTCCCCCCTCTTTCTTCTCTCCTACGGTCCCCTTCGTCCTTTAAGGAGCGGCGCGCACGACAGGTGGTATGACAGCTGCATACTCCGCTGGGGGCACCACGGTAGTTCCGCGGTATGAAAATGACGGAGCGCGCGTGCCTCATTCTCCTGTGCAGCGCCGTGATGAGCGCCCGGACCTCTGCCGTGAAACGAGAGCGGCGTTCCTCCCGCTCCAAGCTAATTATGTCCCCGCTGCTTCGCATCCACACATGGTTCCCTTTAGCGGGAGATGGGAAATTTTTTTCCTTATCGTCTTTGTGCATTGGTATCTTCCAATATCCTGACCTGAAATCGACAGACGAAAAGTAAGAAACCGATGAAAGGCAATCTATAGCATCATCGATTCGTGGGAGAGGATACACGCCCGTTTTG
This sequence comes from Rhipicephalus appendiculatus, assembly GCA_030522465.1. Classification (NCBI taxonomy): domain Eukaryota; kingdom Metazoa; phylum Arthropoda; class Arachnida; order Ixodida; family Ixodidae; genus Rhipicephalus; species Rhipicephalus appendiculatus. The sequence goes on along the minus strand of JALIZH010008583.1, from coordinate 71,119 downwards.
GTGATGGCGTTGAGGCGACGGTAACCAACGCAAAATCGCCATGAGGCGTGTTTCTTTTTAACCAGGATTACTGGGGCTGCCCACGGACTGCACGATTCCTGGATAACATTTTTCTTTACCATGTCACCAACTTGTCCATTAATAACCTTGCGCTCCGAAGGTGACACACGGTATGGCTTCTGTCGAACAGGCCGATTACATCCCGTATCACTGCGCTGCTGTATACGAGAAAGAGGAAACGATGGTGGATCCTCTTTCTGGGCAAAGTCGAACACGCCGGAGTGTTTCGTGAGAATAGTCGCCAGTTAACGACGCTAGTTTGTGCTTAGCGCTTTGTTGATCATAGCCATAATTGAGGAGTATATGGCATACACATTATCAAAATTAGACTCATCCGGGAAATCGTAGCTCTCTGCAAGGATGGCAAGAGAAAATACGTGCTGTTTACGAATCACCGCAAGCTTCAGACCATCCGGCAGTATCGTGGGTTCATCGGAACAGTTGATGGTCCATAAACTAGTGCGCCCTTGAACAAATGACAGAGTACAATTAGGTGTCAGACCATTCTTCTTCATGCAACTAAGGTGAATCGGTTCTACTGTAGCATCAAATGTGTTGTCGGTTGTAGGGGAACATGCGACTGCGACACACTTTGCTGACAACGGCGGAACAACTGTATCCATGCATACGCAAAGGACACTTTCGTAACAGGGAGAGTGTTCCATAAATGCAGACGGAATTCTCGAATCTACGGTAATTTCGGCCGTTCGGCAATCAACACTGGCACCGCACAGCTTCAAGAAATCCAGGCCCAGTATTACTGGACTCACACTAACGAAGATATTACTCAGCCGGACTCGCTCAGACGCAGACTCACGGCTTCACCTGAGTCTTTGTGAGCTTGAGTGAGTCGACTCATGAGTCCGTAGGCGTAAAATCAGCTCTTTCAGTAGTTGGTGTCAATGCTGTTTAACGCCAATACCTCCCGTAATCGGTGCTCTACGATACGCCTTTATATCTTGTACCTTCAAATACGAGTTATCAGTGGTTTCATTCCAGTAAGTTCAATTATATCTGTATCAATATCTTTATCAAGAACTTCCCCTGAAAGAGTTTGCGGTTGAAGGTCGCGGCGCCTCCCTCTCCTAACTCACGCCTCAGATAAAAAAAATATGAGATGCGCATTGTTGAAATATCCGTGAAAAGATTTGAGTACAAAATTAAGGAGATATAACGCTGATAGTAAAGCTGAAGATGAGACGATTGAACCATATGTCGGCAATTAATGGTGGAGCTCACTCACACTCACTCTCGAAATATATTTCGCGCTTAGGGCTCACTCGAACTCCGACTCAACAATATTTACCTCAACCGGACTCAATCGGGCTCAAACTCACGAAACTTTTCCTCAACCGGAGCCACTCGGACTCAAACTCACCAAAATATTACTCACCCGGACTCACTCAGACTCAGGCTCACAGCCCAAAGTGAGTCTGAGTGAGTGTGAGTGAGTCGACTCATGAGTGCGTTCGCCGACCTAAGCGACGAAGACGAGGAATCCGCACCAGCTGGAGAACCTTCTTTCGTGTCTGACAATTTGACAGTCGCGTCTGTTTGTACCTTTGTTCGAGCCCTAGCGCGGGACAAGCCAAGCAGGGAGGGATGGCACGGGGGGAAAGAAGATAAGCCACGCGCGCCTCACAATATTCAGCCCTTTTATTTGTCCTTGGAATGGGCGCCTTACCTTTACTGTGCTCGCGAGCGCGTGCGGGCGAGCATGTGGCAGGCCACCGCGGCGGCCACAGTAACTATGCAGCCAACAATGCTCAAATAAGCCAATGGCAGTGGATTTGTGTATATGGCGCGGTCATTTGGGTATAAGGAGAGAGAGAGAGATGGGATGCGGAAATGCAGGGAGGTTAACCGGAAATCAAATATCTGGTTGGCTACCCTGCACTAGGGAAGGGGTAAGGGGAGACAGAAAAGTAAGGAAGAGAGGAATGAGAGAGGGAGGGAAGCAGAAACACACACACAAACACAGGAGTGTCACAAGCGTTCAACGAGGCGGGTCGCTCGCAGGAACTTCAACAGCGCCTTCGTCGCTTTCAGGCGTGAAGCTCGATCTCCCCGGCATTTCAATATCGACTTCTCAGAAAGAGGCTCGTCGTCGAGTCGCGCAAACACTGCTGCGAGGGACTGTCTCTGAGAGCTGTACTGAGGGCACTGACATAAAACATGTGCAATGGTTTCATCAGTGCCGCAATGTTCACATGCAGCACTGTCTGCCCATCCGATGCGGGAAGCAAAGGCGTTCGTAAACGACACCCCAAGCCACATGCGGCAGAGAACGGTCGGCTCAGATCGGGTTAGGCCAGATGGAATTTCCAGTCGTAGACACGGATCCAGGCTGTGAAGACGGGTGTGGAGAAAACCGGGCGTGTTCCACGTAGACCTTGCGACATCATGCGCGAGCATATTAATCTTTGCTGCTGCGTCGCTTCTTGATAGTGGAATAGGTTCCATCTCGCCATTTTCATGAGCATTCTTAGCTGCGTCGTCGGCATGCACGTTACCAGTGATGCCGCAGTGACCTGGTAACCATTGAAGAGTTACGTCGTGCCTCTTGTCTATTAGCTGATGGTATAGCTGTCGTATTTCCAGCACCAACTGGTCTTGAGGCCCACGACGTAGAGCAGTTCGAAGGCACTGCAAAGCTGGTTTCGAATCGGTAAAAATAGTGCACTTTAGTGGAACTTCTCTGTCGATCCTGCGGAGTGCGCTGCGGAGTGCCGCGAGCTCCGCGGCTGTCGATGTCGTCTTGTGTGACGTTCGAAACTGGATGCTTTCGGCCTTTGCTGGGAAGATCACAGCTGCTGCAGATCCTCCAACAGTTGTCGAGCCGTCCGTCTAAAGTTTAACATGGTCTTTGTATACTTCGTGCAGCATGAGCAGAGTCAACTGCTTCAGAGCTGGCGACGAGAGCTCCGCCTTCTTGCGGATCCCTGGCACTGTCAAGCGCAGTTTTGGTCGGCCCAAACACCAAGGGGGTGTCAGGATGCGTTCCGGAGGCGTGTGGTCTGTTGGAAGGAAGTCACGATAAGCCAGTATTCTCTTACAGAAGGAGGCGCTCGGTCGGTCTTCTGGAAGCGAAGCGAGGTGGTGCGCAGGGGCGCGAGCAAGGGGTATAAGGAATCCCTGGTAGAAAGATCGGGGAACGATTGCTAGTTGATTTTGAAAATTATTTGTGAATTCCAGGCCACGGGCTGCGCTATAATGTTTCACTCGCGTGTGCTCAGGACCCTCGTTTCCCGATAGGCAGCGTTCTCTATGCTGAAGAAGTGTTGCGGGGCCCCTTTAAAGAGTGTCGCCGGAGGTTGGTATCTGAACACACCCTGCTTGACATTTTGTGGGTTTGCTCGCAATATTTTATGTAAATTTAAGCGCCCTGCATGCCACTCCCACCGGTTCGCTGACTCATTTGCTGCGTACGGAACAACCTCTCCTTGCACATCGTCCCTGAAACAAACAAACTTCAAGGATTGCTACACTTGGAGTATGCTTCATTTAGCCTTGCTGTTTTCTTTACCTTCGTTGCGATATCAATTGTATGGATACTCTCGGCTGATTTTGCCGTCGCCGTGATGCCGCGGATATGTATATGTATGTATATATATAAAAAAGGCACCAAGAAAAATATATGAGAAGACAAACATTCTAAGGCACCCGACCGGAGATTTGAACCAGTGACACCTCGCACCGTAGCGCGGTGCGTTAGACCACTCAGCCCCTCCCCATGCTTGCGCCAGTATAGACGATTTTCCGCAGCTGGTTTGTTTAATCAAAACTAGATGGCGCCACTAGTGCGCCGTGGCCGTCCTACCACGGCCGTCTCCATGCCACGGCCTTTGAAAGCGCTGCTCAACATGTCTCCATCCGCGTCGCGTCGTCTGCTCAACGTCCCCATAGCGTCTGCGCGCACGCGAGTAAAAACGAGCAGAGGGCAGCGCCGGAAAAGCCAACATGGCGACACCTGTGAATGCATTTTCTTCCGCCTCGAATATATCACGTCGTCGTCCTGAGCTGTGTGGCCCGTAAGTTCGTAACCTACGCATGTATTTGCTTTATATTTACGTCCTGAAGCTTTGAGAGCAATGTAATCGTCGGCATCTTGCAGTGTTTTCAAGATTCATTCTCGAATCCTCGGAGACAAGGCTTAGCAGGCATGGCTAAATAAACACAGCTAATTGCGATAATAATGACAGAACATACGAACATACCTGGTGCTTTGTCCCCAGCGTGAGATGACACGAAGCGATAGCTGATTTCACCATTTATTTATTGCTGTGAAGACAGTGGGTGAGTAGCAAACGCGAGGTCGGATCGAAGCGGGCGGTCGCGTCTGCATGGGTGCTGCCATGTTGGCTTCTAACCCCAGCTGCTGGCGTTTACGGCCACGGCCGATTCGCTTGCCCAATGCGTTGGCTGGGGCAACTGGCTGGGGAAAGGCCAGTTGCGGTCACGTGATCAAACACGGCAGCGCCCATGCGCGGCTGCGGAAAATCGTCTGTAATAATGGCAAGCTATTTATGCACACCATTTACCGCTGGTGGTGCGCAGGTATCGGAGGAGCTTGAGCGTGTTTTCTATCACGCAACGCTCCTACATTTTCTCTCACTTTGAAAACTGCTCTTGAGACGCGCACGAAAAAGGGCCCCTTTCTGTACCCACTCGTGATGTGAGACGAAAAAAAGAACAGTGTGCACCTTCACCTTGCGCCAGATGCCACCGCGTGGCAGGAGACACCGAGGGGTCACTCTGCACGCCGCACTTTAAAACAAGAAGAAATATCTAAGGGCGTCGGGTTCTGCATTCTCGACACTTGCAGCGCGTTGTTCAAACACAAAGGCGTAACAACTGTAATATTTGTTATTTCACGCTTGTCCTGTGTATACCTGCGCGTCCTTTTCGAGCGTCCTACTTTGCGCTTCAGCATGAAGCTGCAAGTATCGAGCTGCTCGTCGATCTTCGAGTGACATATCAATTTCTTGCTATCAAATTCATTGCCTCGCCCTTGCGGCGAAACTGTGACTTTTTTTAAGATTTCTTCTTTTTAGTGACTACTTCGTGCACTCACATTTTACTTTCCTATTTTTGCAGGTGTGCTTTTTTGTGGTGTTCAATAACATAAAATCAATACCTAGCACCTCATTATGTCGGATTTTTTTGTGTGCACTCATTGTAACACGTTTCATTTACATTTTTCGTTCTTTTTTTACGCATTTCGCTCATTTTAAATGTTATTGCTTTAGCTTTCATTGTGTGTGGTAATTGTAAGTAGCCTGTTTATTCACCCGTCCCTATGTAATAATACCGTCGGTGATGGCCCTTACGGCTATAGCTGAAATAAAATAACTAAATAAACGTTTTTTCACCCCTGTACATCAGAGAAGTGGTTGTTTTTCAAGACCGCATTCAAAACTGTCCACAATAAATTAGTTTAAATACTATGGTAAAGACGTGTTGACATCAGCTACGATATTCAGTCTCACTGGCTCCAGGCGGATCAGGCTTTGTACGAAAAGCGTCTTCTTCCAAACGCACAATAATTGCTCTGCCTGGTAGCTGATGGTCAGGGGTCACCTCACGCGCATAGTACGGAGGCAAAATGCGCAGGATATTCCTTCTGGTCAATGCAGTTTTCATCACCCAGTTCGCTTGAATCAGAGTTTGAAGCTTTGTCAAATCGTAATTGTCGCAGCTGAATTCTGTCAACAGAACGCATGTAATTTTACTTGGAAGAAGCGCAGAATCGCTAAAGGCGTGACACCATGTTAACTGCACGAAAAATCAGGTGGTTTAAATACCAACCCATTACAAAGCGCTCAAGCGTAATTAATTATACTAATCAGCAACATCTTCATCAATTTTTGCAGCTGCGCGTACTGCCTTACGGACGCGTAGTGCGAAGTTCAGATTTTCAATATGATGAATTATGTTCTTGAGGGCAGTTTGCCGCTTTAATTGCAGTAGGCGCATGTTTGCGCACAGCCGTATGTTTGCGCACAGCCGTTCCTGTCCTTGCGGTACGGTTGCAGAGTCCGCTGAGATTCGAGGCGAGCCTAGGGATTGAGAAGGCGATGCGAACGGGGCCGGATTACGCTATCGCTTTCAACTCTCGCAGGCGAAAAACAAGCGTCCTTCATGTTTTTCCTCGACACGTTGACAAGTGAAGCAGGTGCCGTTAAGTGAGAGTCTTTTATTAACCTGCACGTTTCTGTGGGCTAGGCTTTAAGAAGTTACCCTTTGTTACCCGTTTAAGCAGTTTAAACTTGAATTATCCTTTCTCCTCAGCAACAGTCTTGTGGATTATTTCCAGCGGCTCTACAACAAGCCATGTCCTGCAATTCTTGCTGTGGAGTATGCCCGGAGCCACGCTGCGTGCAGACAATGAAAAACAGGCAACCTCGTACCCAACCCGCCCAACATCACTACTTCAAGGAGCCTCATAAGGAGTGTAAGCTAGTATTGACAAGCGGCTGCAAGGGAAAGTTTTATCGTACTATCGGTGAATGTAAGCAATGTTGTAAAGTATGAAAGGAAACCATGGCGTAATAAACGTGTTATCTGGACTATATTACCTAAAGTCAAGTATACCTTACTTTTCATGGCAAGTGTATCAAGTGCAGCGAATACTACTGCGCAGATATTATGAAGGAGTTGCATCACACCTGGAAAGATAAGGTATGTACGCTCCAAAACGAAGGGTTTCATTGATTGTGGCCACTTGCCCATATCAGCTGGAGACAAGGGTAGTTAAAGCCCGCAGGTAAATTTAGTGAACCAACCGGATGGCAGATGCGACACTACGTTTTTTTCACTCACAGAAAAAAATGCCGACTTAGGGAAGATCGTCTAGTTTAGTTCTAATTGACAGAACTTTGAAAGATACTTGAAAAGATTTGAGCTTTTCATGCAAGCGAGGGATGCTAACGAAAAGGAATAATGTTAATGATTTAGAGTTTTCTATTTGATGTACAGTGGGAGAGTTGTAAGCTGTCCCCTGAAAAGTTGAGGCGTGGGAGTTTTAGGAAAATTGCGGGAATTATGAAAATTGAAAAATAATTTTTGTCGCGCCCGCACCTCCGGATCGCTATATCAGCGTTTCGCTTGTGTTTCTCGGGCTATTAAAATGGGATTTTAGTGAAGTTGTTGCCCCTTGGGTGCTGCTTCCTGTTTTCCTTATTAGGTTTCAGCAATCGACGAAGTCGTTTTTCCTCTGCTCGATTAGTCCTGACGGTGGGATCCGCTTTTCGTCGGCACTGCCTTTCTCGGGCAAGCGCGCGCTGTAGTTCTCGGCGAGCCTCCTGAGCAGCGCTGATAGCTGGTTTCGAACCCGTAAGAAAAAATAACCTCAAATTAAATGGAGGCTACCCTAACCACCAGTAGGTATGACGAGTTGAAACCAATTAAAGATAAAAGATTAGGAGAGTAATCGCAAAATGATAATTTGAAAGAAAAAGCCTAGTTTTGAGAAAATAAAAAAAAGAAATGCACGCCTCTCCACGAAGTGAATCATGACGAGTGGACGGAACTCTGGGTATCGTATGGGTGAGTAACCATACGTTGTCCGGGCGTTCCCCATATAATGTAAATTGAGTGACAAAGTCACATGAAGTACCATAATGTCTACGCTGAAGTCACCGACTAATATAAAGGGTTTGTGCTTGTAGGTGTTTTATATTGTTCTGTCACAATTACGAGTGAACGTCTATTCTAAACATTTTTTATTGACATATACATATGTTCCGACTATAGCAACAGTTTGCTATATACCATGACAGAGGACAGTGTGAGTCGACGACAAAGCTAGATCCGAAGGTCCATAATGCGTACGTTGAAGTCGCCAACTAGTATAAAGGGTTTGTGCTGCTAGGCGTCTGATATTGTTCCGCCACAATTACGATTGATTTTAGTATATTGTTAAACCCCTTCTTTGTATCTCACATCCACGAATCTCCCCGTGACGGACACCGCGGACATGGACGGACAAGCCTTTTCCCTAAGGTGCTTCGCCCCTTTACAAAATTTGGCAGATCCCACCTACCATGGTAATCGTTGTTATGCGAAGCACGCGGAGGGAAGGTGACTGTGGTGTAATTTTTAATTGAGCCAAACGGTACGAAATGACGCTAGAGATATATACAAATGTACACACAGACATATGTTGAACAGTCGCATATGTCTTATATAACCAGTTGTTTACAGTTACGTAACGATGCCAATAGCAACATGAGTATTACCAACACTGCAAGCGGTAAACGGATATGTAGCGCTTGTGCTTGCGACGATAGTAGCCCTGGATAGTGCTACGTAGACCAACTTCACTAGTTGGCGCTTAAGTATGGAATTGACATTGACCCGACGTGGTGCCTCTATTATAGGAGTACGTAATATGTAATGTTTAAAAAGTTAGATAGCCAGAACTGCAACCACAATTGACGTTTCACCAATATTGAGCCAGCATAGGGCCATTTTCCAAAGCTGTTTTGAGACCAGACGTGGCTGTGTGGTAGAATACTTCATTTCCCCGCGGAATGCTATGGTTCGATTGCTGCTGGTACCCTGATATGTATATTTTGCATTCGTCAAATGAACGCTGCCGATGTCAATTTTTCTTCACGCTCTCGCATTTAAATTGCGAATGTCGGTTCTCGCCGTTCCTGGGTATATATAAACTGTCAATCACCTGTGGCGCTTACCCGCATACTGCAGCCCGTGGTATATGGGCATGACACACACGTGTCTGGAGCAAAGGGTTGGACGACGTACGCGACGGGATTTTTACGTTATTCGTGTCATGACCAGCCAGACATATTCGTCAAACCATCTTACCCACCCATACTAATTTTGGTTTACCCCCCAGTTAAGGAAGCGATCACAAGAGCATCCAGACGTAGGCGGATAGATAGATAGATAGATAGATAGATAGATAGATAGATAGATAGATAGATAGATAGATAGATAGATAGATAGATAGATAGATAGATAGATAGATAGATAGACACGCTAAAAGTACCTGCAGTACGCAGTGCAGCGGTTGGAAGATGTGGGCGCACTTCGGAACGAACCTACGGTAGAAGTTTACGAGTCCCAGAAACTCTCGGAGCTGGCTGATGGTTTTGGGCTGTGGAAAGTATCGTACTGATTCGACCTTATCCTGATGTGGTTGCATTCGGGCGCTTGAAATGCTGTGGCCCTAAAATCGTAGCGACGGTACCCCGAACACACACTTGGCCGTATTGATAACGATGCGTGCTTTGCCAGTCGCTGTAGCACGCTGCGTAGATGACTCTCGTGCTCTTCGGGCGTGCGGTTAGCAATCGGCAGGTCATCCAGGTAAACCTTGCTGAATTCGACAACGCCATTCATGAGAACGCTATTGGACAACCCCATTCATGAACCGTTTCGCCCGAAAGTTTCGCCCGAATTTCGTAAGCCGAAAGCATCCGTAGAAATTCAAAGCATTTCAAATGGTAACATTTTTGGCGCGCACACAATAGACGAAAACGAAAGGCGAGAAGACAGACGGGCGCGAACTCACAACTCAGTTTATTGAAGGAAGTACACGAAATATATAACCCAGGGTAGCTCAAGAGCGCATGTGCGTAAAAAGAATGACACAAACAAGCAAAACAAAAAGAAAACAAAAAGGAAAGACATATCATGACAGTAAATTTGCAGAAGTGGTATCTACAACGGGCAGCAGAATGTACAGGTTAAGTAAGACTCAAAAAGGTGAACTCCTTGTCTGTTAGTACAGTCGATGGGTTGCTTACGCATTTATCAGCGCACCTTCTGATATGAAAAGCTTCAACTATTTCCCGAGTTAGCTTGTCTTTGTGATAAAACAAAAATGTTTGTGTCACACCACACAGGATGACATTGGCAGTTTCGGCAGCGCTCGACTAGATTTGAGTGATTGGTAGTGTTAAATGGTTTCATATGTTCATTAAGGCGAGTGTTAATGCATCGGCCAGTCTGACCTATATACACGACCGCAGGGTAAGGGCAATAAATAAACTGCTCCTACCCTGCACCTCACGAACTTTCCGCTTTCTTTTTAAAGGCAAACACATTTTTTTCTTCGTATTTTTTTTGTCAAATTTTTGGTTCACCGCACGACAGATGCGTTGAATCTTGTTAGGTGCACTGAAAACAACCTCTACACCAAACCGACTGGCAATGTGCTTGAGCTCATGTGAAAAACGATGAATGTAGATGGTGTAGAGGTTGTTTTCAGTGCACCCAACAAGATTTAACGCATCTGTCGTGCGGTGAACCAAAAATTTGACAAAAAAAATTACGAAGAAAAAAATGTGTTTGCCTTTCAAAAAAAAAAAAAAAAAAAAAAAAAAAAAAAAAAAGGCGGAAAGTTCGGGAGGTGCAGGGTAGGAGCAGTTTATTTATCGCCCTTACCCTGCGGTCGTGTATATATAGGTCAGACTGGCCGATGCATTAACACTCGCCTTAATTACTATATGAAATCATTTAACACTAGCAATCACTCCCACCTAGCCGAGCACTGCCGGAACTGCCAATCTCATCCTGTGTGGTGTGACACAAACATTTAGTTTGATCACAAAGACAAGCTAACTCGGGAAATAGCTGAACCTTTTCATATCAGAAGGTGCGCTGATAAATGCGTAAGGAACCCATCGATTGTACTAACAGACAAGGAGTTCACTTTTTTGAGTCGTACTTAACCTTTACGTTCTGCTGCGCGTTGTAGATACCACTTCTGCAAATTTACTGTCATATGTCTTTTCTTTTGTTTTCCTTTGTTTTGCTTGTTTGTTTGTGTCATTCTTTTTACGCACATGCGCTCTTGAGTTACGCTGGGCTATATATTTTGTGTACTTCCTTCAATAAACTGAGTTGTGAGTTCGCACCCGTGTGTCTTCTCGCCTTTCGTTTTCGTCTATTGTGTGCGTGCCAAAATGTTTCCAACAATGTCGTCAAACCAACTCGCCCAGCTATCCATACTTTTACTTTTACATTCCAAATGGTGTTGTTATCGCAGTCTTGAGAACATCCTCTGGTGCTACAAGTATCTGATGGTATGCTCTCACCATATCAGTTTCAGAGATGATGATATCGCTATGCAAACAGGAGGTGAGGTCACGGACATGCGGCACTGGTAATGGTCCGGTACAGTCTCACGGTTTAGTGCCCTATCATCACCGTAAGGACACCAATGGGCACATGTTGATTTGGAGACCATGTGAAGAGGCGACGCGTATGGGCTGGACGAAGGGCGTACTATGCCGAGTTCCAGCATATGCGAAAACACCTGTCGAGCTAGTCGTAGCTTCTCGGTTGAAAGACGCCGTGGCCGCGCGTAGACCGGTGGTCCTGTGATTTCTATGTGATGCTGAACATCGCGTTTTACTTCGGCGAACGCCTGTTGCTGTCTTGTAAGCCTGGAAACTATAGTAATGAAGCACGATTCTCCGGACGGGCGGAGTAAGGTCGGGCTGAGGGGAGGACGCAAACACGACTTGCCTTGTACCACTGCACGGCATACAGGATCCTGAAGTCGTTTGTTCCTAACAAAGTATTGCACCGACTCGGCGCCCAATATGGCAAACTTGACATCAGTGGCTATGAACACCCATTTGAACGTTCCCTTGAAACCGAAGTTCAGCGTGAGTGAACGATGCCCTTACGTTCGTATCGCCGTGTTATTGACAGCTAGTGTGGCGATGTGCCAGGGTTTTCTTTCGGTTTGTGACGCGGGTAGCACGCTCACCTCGGCGCCTGTGTCGACTAAGAAACGAGTCCCGTCACTTGGGCGATAATAAAAAAATTGGCCGCGTATCTGCGTGCTTCGCTGCAAATGTCGTCGAAAGACGATAGTCTTGTGCCGACTGCACTGCATGAGCGGCATGAGTACCACAATTTAATAGCTGGGCTAGCCGCTGGGCTCGTTTTTCGGACGTTTTCCGGGCGCGCTTAGACGGACGCCGGCGTTTCTCCGCTGAAATTTGGTCGTCGGTCTCTTCTCTGCGTTCTCTGATCATGTCTTGTAGAGTGGGTCGTATTTCATCAAGCGGCCATATATGTTTTGCCTTGCCTGAGACAGCGCTCTTCTACGATGAATCAGCCGCATCTGGCTGGCATTGATAAAACAGAAGAGGACATCGGCTTGTGTTGAACTATGCTGGTGCCAGGTGGCAGCACCACAGCGTCGTTAAATCACTGGGCGGAGACTTGTTTTGTACACAACGGCGCATTCTCAGCGCCGCGTAATAAACACTAGGATCTTTATAATTACGTATCTGTAGATTTTGTTTTAAAGGAACACTGTGAATAGTACTAAGGTATTGATGTTGTGCCTCAGGTATGCGTAATATTTGATTTTTAATTGCCCACGCTCACCCGTATGAACACATGCTTCTCGGTCAAGATTGGAGGTCGTAAGGCAGGGGGTTAAACTTTGGCCAGCTTGCTGAATCGTGCGACGTGCCGACAAACAGAGAAACAGACCAAAATTTCTCCGTTTAGATATCCCAAGAAAGACTATCGTCTTTAAAAATACCGAGGGACGAGATGAAGGCGACGTAGAAGCACTGGTCGCCCTCAGTGCTTGCCACGGTCGTTTCCCTGAGCGTGCGCTGGCTGGAACAGAGTTACCAAAGTAAATGTAACTGGTAGTAAGCTTTCATAGAAGCCCATACGCTCAGAAAATGTCGGCTCATCAGCTGCTCATGGGACTTAACGCCATCTATGTGAGGAGGGAACACTTCCGGCGGAACAAGAAATAAAACGGATATTATGCATTATTCGGTAAACAAAACAAGTGACGTCCTTTTATCGCCCCTAGCGCGAAATTTGATCTAAAAATAGTTTCTGATCCTCAAAGACTCGCGCTAAGGTGAGCCGGCGAGTCCTTGACGAGTGCGCTTCAAGGAACGCCAGCTAAACTAATATCGAAGTATGACTAGACAGTGGTATACTGCCGTCTAATTTGCCTGGGTTTTAGTTGGAAACTTATTCTTTAAATTTTTATTCGGCACATGTGACATCTTCCGCAGGTGGATTAAAGCAAGCAGCAGCGTACCTCTCAGATATACTGCGTTCCTTATTTGTTTCACACATACGCTGGTTCCTTAAAATACGCGAAGGTTGTGTGCTTCCGCTCTACAAGAAATGACACCTAGTCACACCAAAATTATGACATTTCTCTTTATTCAATGGTCACAATAACGCTACCTTATTGCACTGCACACATTGAGCACCAAGTGAGGCAATAAGAACAAAAAGTGCGCGGACACTGCGATCGCTATGTTTCGCCTTATGCTCTGATAAATTACCGTGACGTGTAACGTATGCAGGCATGCGAATTGTAGCGCGATAAATAGCTTAGCGATCTGCTCACCGATAACAGGAGTAATAGTAGGCACTGTGTCTTCACAAAGGAAACCGGGCCGCAGAAATACTGATTCACGAAAATCCAGCGAGAGCATTACTCCGAACCGTTGTCTCGGCTTGTTATCGAGAAGACGTGAGTCGCCAGGCACACGTGTGTTGCTATTGCATCCTTGCACAGCACATCGTTTCCGCGGGTACCGAGGCAAACGCTCGTCGTTAAAGGTTATCCGAACGGTCCCGTTGCCCGTAGGACACCGTAGTCAGCACGCTCACAAACTATGAAACACACCTCTCAACTCGGCGCACAGCAAAAAGTAAATCCCCACCACAATAGTTCAGAGAACGCATGCAAGCGCGGAACACCAAACCACGTGAGGGGGCGTGTAGTCGCAGACGAACGTCAATTCCAAAGTGCGTTTCTCGAACGCCTGTGCTCACTGATGGCGAATTCCATTGGGAGAGCAGGAGCACTTAAAAGCACGCTGAAAGTGCTCTCTCCAGAGCCAGCGTGTTTCAGTGGTCGAACAGGAGTAGGAGCACCGTCATCCAATGGTAGAGCGAGAGCGCTTTTGCTGCGCCGGGAGCAGCGAAGAGCAGTCCTGTCTGCTCCCCCTTGAAAGGCGGAGTGAGCGGAGAACGCAGGAAGTAACGTGGCTTGTTAACGTCATATCCTCCCGACGATCCTCCTCGCTTGTTTACATTTCACTTCTTCGTGTACGGTGGCAATGGCGGCAATGCTGGGATGCGTAAAATTTCTCCTCACTCGCCTTTTTTACCCTCTCGCACCTGCTCTGCGAAAGCGTGCCGCATTCCAGTGGCAGATCGCGTGACGCTGCTCTCAGTGCTCTGCCCCCCACTCCTCACTGCACGGCGCCCCTACTCCTGTTCTCTCAATGGAATTCACCATGAGACGGGGTCGGTGACAATGGAACGTGATGCGCGCGTCTCCCTCCTTGCATGATTAGAGACGCTGGGCACAGAGACGCTACGCAAGCAAAGCGCGAGCGCTGTAGAGTACAACGCGACCGGCGTCCGTTTGCGCGCCCCGGCAACCACCTGGCACTGTGCCAGGGCACGGCTGGAGGGACGGACGGACGGACGCACGGGCGCACGTGAGCACGAGACATTAAAGGCTTTCACCTTAAAATTTCGTGTATATCAAGCTGGCGAAACGGCCACAAGAGTGTCATGAGCGTGGCATGCAAGTCATGTTGCACATGACATGTCATGATTTGCATATTACCACTTGTCATTTATGTTCGTCATACAGTCGCGTCACTCAATACCAAGTTTGGTGTATATCAAGCTAATGAAACGGCCGCGAGCTTGCCATGAGCATGGTATGCAAGTCATGTCGCACATGACAAGTCGTGATTTCATATTAGCACTTGTCATTTATGTTCGTCATATAGTCACGTCACTAAATCCCAAATTTGGTGTATATAAACCTAACGAAATGGCCGCGAGCGCGCCATGAGCGTGGCATGTAAATCATGTTGTTCATGACATGCAAATCATTATTTGCATATTACCACCTGTCATTTATGTCCGTCATACAGTCACGTCATTCAATCCCAAATTTGGTGTATATCAAGCTAACGAAACGGCCGCGAGCGCGCCATGAGCGTGGCATGTAAATCATACTTTTCATGACAAGTTAGTCATGATTTTCATGATATGACCAGCCATTTATGTTCGTCATACGGTCATGTTATGCCATACCAAATTTGGTATAAATCCCATTAACGATACGGCCAGGAGAGCACAAAGTCGTAGGCGGCTAGATAGGTAGATAGATACGCTCAAAGTCGCCGAAGTTCGCTAAGAAATGCTTCGCATTTAAAACGTAGCCGACATGCTGAACGGGAGATAATTCGCCCCTCAGCCAGTCCTTGGTCGTCTCACCTTGTTCTGGTGCGGAAGAAGGATTGTTCTGTAGATTTTGTGTCGATTACCGGGCGCTCAATGAGATCACTAGAAAAGACGTATACACCATGCCACGGATTGACGACGCCCTCGATTCCTTACAAGGTGCGGAATTCTTTTTCGAGCCTGGACTTGCGTTCCGGCTATTGGCAAATCCACATGCACGAACAAGACAAAGAAAAAACTGCTTTTGCAACCCCGGAGGGCCTATACGAAGTCAACGTTATACCTTTCGGCCTATGTAATGCGCCCGCGACTTTTGAGCGTATGAGGTCTTGGTTTAGACGACCTTTATTAGGCCCGAGAACCGTGCAGCCAGGAGCTACGATGAATCCACAATGGTGATGCTCATACACGACAACGATGAGGATGCACAACCAACACATTATGATGATGATAATGTACAGATGAAGAGGATTGGTATTATTCGCCTCGAGATCTTTGAGTGGCGCCCTCTCGCGTGTGACGTCACGTCAGGGAGAGGACTCGGATGCAGCTCTTCGCGCGCGCGCTCGCTACGTGAAGGCTGCTCGACGCTGCCGGCCCGTCTATCCTGCTCGAGTTAATTAAATATTGGTGGGCAAGTTCACAAAGCAATTTGTACTGAATGTTCAAGCAAAATGCCCAGCGAAATCGAGCGGAGTTGCCGTCAGTAGCACGTTCTGTGTCGATTGCTCCTGGTGTCGTCTGCTAGCCATCCACGTGTACATCTGCTTCTATGGAGAGTTTTTCTTTTCGCGACTGTTCTATGGCCGTGGCGCACTCAAAGTGACTTTCCTGCCCGTTTTCGATCACTGACTTCAGCGTTCGGGACTCAGCTTCCATGTCTGCGTTAAAGCGCAATAAATGTATACCGCGTGCTGCGCGTGTTCGGTTGTCAAGCCTGCTCCTTCGGCTCAGTTCCTATGTTCGGAGAATGACAAACGACTTGTGATGTCATTCAAATAAATTAAATGGGGTTACCGGCAACAACGTTTGATTAAATCCACATTTTTAGCAGCTGCTGTGTAAGCGCGTCGTAAGTTCTTTAAATTGAAACACGAAATAAACAGGGTTAGTCTAAAGGGGATGCACGACGGGGATATGAAATATTGGTAGGTTGTCCGGAGTGATTTTCTTTTTTTTTTGCAACATATTTTAATCGTTACGCTAATAAATCGACGTTTGTTCACGATCGTTCACGGTGGTCTCAAAATATGCTGAACAAAATTAGTGTAACCATACCAACGTTGATATATACAATGCTTTCGCATCGAAAGTCGTAAGAACGTGTATTTGCAATAAAATACTGTAAATCAGTCTCAACGGTCGACTCCTGATAGGTCTTGATGCAATCAGTGTACTAAAAAGACTCGAGTTCCTTATGCATTTGCCTAAGTTGACTCGAACGCGAAAGCCATCTTTTTCTTGAGTCGATGTATTGTTCCTTCGCCGCCCCCCTCCGAATGCTTTCTGGACGTAACGTGGTTCTGCACTGAAGCTTTCTACACATCACCTGGTTTTGCATCGCCTCCGAGATCGGCCCACCAATCACGGATGCAATGCAAAGCGACGATGTCATGTGATCACGTAATCATGTGACGTGACTTTATGACGTCACAAATTTCGGCGGTCTGGGATGTCATGATGACGTCATCATGTGATGAATTTTCGCATCACTCGTGCTGACGCTGGCAACGGGGGACGCCGACGGTCAATTTTTGCATTTGATGAGGAATCTAAGGCTCTCACCTTAAAATATTCAATTTTGTTACAGCACGGTAAAGAATAGCAATAATCAGCCACAGGTGCCAAAAGAAAGGTGGGAAAGAGCTCTCTTTCTCTGCTTCTTCCTGGACACATTCGCAGATTTTTCCTACTGTTTGCCAAGCTGGACTATCGGTGTCAAATGAAACGCGAACACTTCAGCGGATCGCGTTGCCCAAGTATTAGAAATATAGTGCACGCCATCCTGTCATCACCATTGACAGGCTCGCACAGTCGATTAGGCAGCACTGCGCGATCGAAAACATGAATGTGGCTCATGACCGTATCTATCTCTAACCATAAGGGTCGAACTGTACCACGCGCACCACTGCTGGGGTTTCATTCCGAGCGATCTTTGCATGCAGCTCGCCCAATCTGTGTTAGTGGTCCACGGCAACCCGCTGGTCGATGAAGTTATGGATTTCATTTTGTCATCTGTCGTGTCTGCACAAGCCCACATGACTACAATTGGGAGTGGAGCGTGAATTTTCGTTCAACTCAAGTCTGTTTACACAACGCTGATTTTTGCGAATAAGAACTCAAAATTGATCGCGCTTTAATTTCAAAGCAGCGTAGACTCTCTTTAACTCACTTGGCGGGGGCGTTCGCGCTTTCACGTAAGCTATTTCAACGCCATCCAGCCCAGTGAGTGGCGCTACGAACTCGGGGGCATGAACCTGACCGCGAGATGGCTGTGTGTATACAGAAGATATGTTAAATGTTAACGTTTCTTAAACTCCTGTAATACTAGCAGTAATCTCAAGAAATATCATTAGAAGAAAATGCAGCTAGCAGTCGAGGAACACCGTGCGACGCGAGCGAACAATAACGAAAATGCTGCTGTTTTAGCCAGAGCGTAGCAGACGACAAAAGCCGAATCCCCGCCCTTGCGTCACCGCAGCGCCGTTCGCAGCGCCACCATCGGTCGCACAAGAGGTGAATAAATGCCCACAATACTTTTCCATCTATGTGCAGGTTCGTAAAAATGTGCATATAGTGTTTTTTGCTTCAAAACAATTTGATATAAATTTAAATCTGTGGCTGCTAAAGCTTTTTGTACGCTGTGGAGTACAAATATAACAAACCTTCACGGCACATTGCTTTCCTGTACTAGCGATGTTTACTTGAATGTTTTGTTTTTCCTCTCGGCATTACAACCAAACTGGGGCCTAATGATCCGGTTCAATGACTTACGCACTAAGCATATAATTTTTGCGTAGTAGCAAAGATGGGTCTTCAGTTGTAGAAGCTATGGAATTTATTTCATTTAAAAATGAGTTTATTTGAAACATATTAGATTTATCTGCACCGTGATTCGCAGTAAATCCAGCGGCCTTATGACAATTTATCGCCAGAGCTTACCAGCTAAATGGGTGACGTTATGGTTGGGCATTTATGCATCACTGCAAGAGTGATGTAATGATTGATTTGATGAATGTGAACACTACATCATTGATGTTATCAATGTGAACAAATAACAAAAATACATATTTGAATCGGCCTAAAATATTGAGCATGATATCACGCCTGGTGTTGCAGGATATAACGGTGTTTCGGCTGCAGTTTTTTGATGGCGTGGCCAGCTGGCCCGGCTCAAACCACGACAGTAGAATATTTGACAACAGCCGCGCTCGAGTTCGCTATGAGCTGTGCGATGTTACTGGCCTGCTCTTGGGAGACATGGGCTATGCGTGCCGTCACTACCTCATGATTCCGCTAAAGGACCCTAAAACGCAGAAGAATTCAGGTAAATAGAATGACGGTAGTAGTGCAAAGCATTCATTCAACTATCAGTGTAATGCTTCAATTGAAAGTGCAGATGTTTCAGGTACAGCAGGTCGCACAAGAAAACGAGATGCTCTGTGGAGAGCGGTTTCGTCATTTGGAAAGGAAGATTACTATACCTCGACATGACAATGTAGATAAAGACCACTACATCTGTTATGTTCATCGCAGCATGTGCTGCGCTGCACAATTTCAGCCGGATTCTCAATGAGCCTCTTCCCCAAGACAGCCAGGCCGTGCAGCCGCAGTAATCTGCATCGCCGCCCCTGCTGCCGTACCTTGCTCTGCCGCAGGCGAACGAGCTCTCGTGGACACCGAAGGTGGATACAGAGCCCGCAGGCGCGTTATTCGGGAGTACTTCTCTCGCTAAAAACACACCGGAAGCAAGCAGTGCTGCCATAAGTCGGAACTTTATTGTTGCTGCTTCTTCAGCAGCTCCATTTTTTATTTCGAGAGAAGGGACTTTAATCTGCATTTTTCAACTTTTGGGCATTAATCGCTATTCTTTCTGTTGATTCTACTCGCATCATGCGCATGCGAAACAACTGTTCCTTCCACCTGTGCTCTCTTTCTTCCACAACAGCTTGCAGGCGTGCCTCGAGTTCTTCCTCCAGCTTTGATGCTCAAGCTGTCTTTCGTCCTGTGCTTGTTGCCACAGCAGAGGATGTAAGGCCGGAACATTTTTTGACATTGTTCAATTGCATTATAATCAACTGAGGATGCTTCTAGCATTGGTGCTGGATGTGAAAATACTTCATTTGCTATTGCGTCTGGTGCATCCGGCTCGAACAAATTTAGGTGCCTTGTGGTCTCTGCAAGGCTGGCCGAATCATCGGCGTGGTTAGAAGCTGGAAACAAATAAAGCATTGTTATTTCGGACACACTTTTGCTTTCAATATGCGTTAGTGCTTATTAATATTGTAATAAGCATGGAAGTCGACATTAGCGCGTCTTTGCAAGCATCACTAGACAACTTTACAGTAGAAGGCACCGGCCATCTATAAACACGATTATGAAGACATAAACATTTATGGTTTATTTCTCCAACGAGAACAGGCAAAATTGATACGGAGCGTGTATAATTCCGTGCTTCATGAACATGCTTTGTCTTCGTGCACTTCGGAAAAGTGCACTGGCATAATGATTTGAAGCAGCTATCGACGAAAGTTTGTAAACTAACATCAACTAAAAATCACGCCATATCCACGAAGTGAATGATGAGTGGGCGAAGCTCCGGAGGTAATCTGGTAAACCGGCAATCCCCGTGGGGTAGATGATGATTTTGTTCATGAACTCTACGGACCACAAGGAGGGGGTTCTCCTGATTTTGTTTTCCTCATATATGACGTTAAGCTCAGGGGAACGTTTGTTGTCGGAGTTGCCGTTTTGCCTTTCGAGGGCTAGAGCACGTTCACGATCGTTTTCATCCATGGTAGAAAGAAAATGTGTTGTCTGGAACGCGCTTATACTTCATGGTCATCAGCGTCATCGTCATCGTTATCACGTGTAGTGGGTACATTCCAATATACTGGAACGCGCTTATTCTTCATGGTCATCAGGCGTCATCGTCATCTTTATCACGTGGAGTGGATACATCCCACTATACGTGGCTACGTACTACTAATACTACTACTACTACTACTACTACTACTACTACTACTACTACAGAGGAGGGACGGACCCACACCCTAAGGAGCTTCGCCCCTAAAAATGCAGTGTGGTGTTTTGTGCCACCAAATGTCTTCAAGCCCGCATCATCTTGCAGGACGAATTTTACCTGATAGGTTGAAAACGCGGCTACAATCAAACTGCTTCCCCCCTCCCCCCACCCCGCGCTTACCGATGAAGGCTATTTTTCAAGGGAAAGTACAAGATGTCACCTGTGAGGTCAGCGACTGGAACCGCCTGCATGGGTGCCAGTAGTACTGTCACAGCTGGAGTGCAGCTATGATCGTAAGTAGCCTTGTGCCGCGCGTGGTCGCTGTCGAACGGATTGTCGAATTGTCGAGGCGGATCGACATGTGCGAAGCCACAGCACCGACTCTATGCAGCTCGTCCGTCAGCGCACTCTCTGATGCTTTGCTGCCACCCGAAAAGCAGTCATAGAGTATCGTCAATGCCGTGTTATGCTAAGTTTTTGCAGCTGCGATAGTAAACGACTTGCAAGTTCCTGTCGCAATAGTTCACGCCTGCGCAAGCAGAATTGTGTATGTGGCTGCGCATCTTTCTCATATTGCATACTCGTTATGCCACTCGAGATGAATCGCTGCAACTCGACTACCTTCTGATAGTATAAACGCACATCACTAATGACATCCAACGTGCTGTATGATTAGAGACATTATTTATTTATCCACGCATTTACTTCATCATTGATACCTTGTACGCCTGTGAGGAACTGCGTAAGTAAAATTTCTAAAATTTATTGCATAATACAATACGACTTTAAGTGGATCCGACAACTGAAATGAACATAAATAACACTGCGTGAAATTTAATTATTATAAAAAAAATTCGCCATCCCCCGCTAAAGGGAAGCATGTGTGGATGCGAAGCAGCGGAGAGATAGATAGTTTGAGCGGGAATTTTATTGAAAGGATAAATTAGAATGTATAAGAGAAGACGGAGAATGTGGTGGTTGCGTGTTTATTTAGGGAACGTGTGCGATTCCTTGCGTCGGCGCACGGGGCGCTTTGAAGACGACGGCCTTGTGATCGGTGAAGTGTAGCGTCAGGGGTGCTTTTGAAGAGTTTTCATTGTGAAGTTTGCGAAGATGAGGTCTATGCACGTTCGCCTTATGGCTGTCGGTTGTCGTCGGAAATGCGTCGCAACGAGTACACGTCTATCATGTGGTGGACGAGCCAGTCGTTCGTAGTTATATCCACGTTGAAGTCACCCGCAAGCACGTAGGTCGTGTGGCTGTATGTCTGTGTGATTGCCTTCACTAGGTAACGTTCGACGTTCTCTCTAGAGTAGAGAATGGGGGTGAGTGTAGGAGAGGGTACGCAAATGCGCTGTAGGGGGGTGTGGGACCGCTCCGTAGAGTAGAGGATTCCTAGAGGAGACAAAGGGGGGTGAGCGTAGGAGAGAGAGGGGGAGGGGACGCACATGGGCTGTGGGACGCGGGAAGGAGGGACGGACTAAGCCCTCTCCAAACACATGCAAGGAAGATCAAGGAATGCGGTCAACCTGGGCGACAGACACCACCTGCCTAGCCATTGCTAAGCGGCCTCTCTGTGCTCTCGGCCATGACTCTGATGACTGTAGTATTGGTTGACGGCCTTCATATTACTAGAGTGTCCTGGTTCGCATAATGGGTGCTTCCTACTTCATGAAAGTGGCCGGACGCGGGACGCGGGACGGGGGGACGTGGGACGCGGGAGGGACGGATAGAGCCCCGAGCATAAGATGCTTCGCGTCTAAAACAAAAATTACATTTCGTACGTTTCCGATGGGCCAAAGTGCGTCTTGCACGTATAGATAGTGCGCAGCATTTAGCCGGCGAAAGGAGCATCATTTGCGTAACGTTTAGTTATCATTGTCATGCTATATTTAATTTCAGGGTGTACAATTAGCATTACATTGCTGAAAAGTCACAGGTAACGAAAACGACTCACCGGTCCGAAACAACTCCTTTATTTGAATTGCCTTGGCCCTGCGCCACTTTTCTTTCAAATTGTCCCTGTACTTGCACAGCTGCTGCTCGGTAGGCGGCCGCACGTCGTTGTTGTTGTTGTTTTCCTCCAGATATGGCTCAGACCCATGGAGGGGATTGGCCAAGTAGAAGGTGAATTTTCCCGATACTTACTGTGTTGTGTTATTCCTAGGTGCGCTTGTTAATTATTGATTAAAGTGCCAATTGCCGGTAATGAAATATCTAATGCACGCAGAATTTAGAAAAAGAATCGTTTAGTCGCAGTGATGTATTCCTGAACGGCAAATAAAACCTCCCTGTGACTGTACCCCAGAGTAGTGGCTGGGGTGCAGTCACTGGTGCTGTTGTACTCTTCTTCTGTTTCCATTTTTTTTCTTCTTAGAGGCCAGTGACACTGCATCCGTCTTTTAGATGTGAAGCATCTTATGGCGAAGCTTAATCCGGTGGTGGTGGTGGTGGTGGTGGTGGTGGTGTGCCTCGAGGCCTCACTTACTGCGCATGCGCAAACCCTTTCAAAAATAAAAAACCTCTTCCCCTCTCTCTCCTCTAGTCATCCCTCCACGCGGCAACCACACCCTCACTGCGCATGCGCCTCGCCTCCCCCTCCTCTCTCCCCTCTTACACTCCCCCTCTCTCCTCTAGGCATCCCTGCCCGCGGCGTCTACACCTCCCACTGCGCATGCGCGTCTTCCCCCTCTCTCTGCTCTCCTACGCTCCCCCTCTCTCCTCTACGCATCCCTGCCCACGGCGTTCACACTCCCCACTGCGCATGCGTGTCACCCCCTCTCTCTGCTCTCCTACGCTCCCCCTCTCTCCTCTACGCAAAAAATAAAAAAAAACATCTCCCGCTAAAGGGAACCATGTGTGGATGCGAAGCAGCGGGGGAGATAATTAGCTTGAGCGGGAGGAACGTCGCCGCTCTCATTTCACGGCAGCGGTCCGAGCGCTCATCGCGGCGCTGCACAGGAGAGAATGAGGCGCGCGCGCTCCGTCATTTTCATACCGCGGAACTACCGTGGTGCCCCCAGCGGAGTATGGAGCTGTGGCACCACCTGTCGAGCGCGCCGCTCCGTAGAGCATTCCTAGAGGAGAGAACGGGGGGGGACCGTATGAGAGAGAGAAAGGGGAGGGGACACGCATGCGCTGTGGGGATGTGGGACGCGGGCGCCGCTCCGTAGAGCAGAGGATTCCTAGAGTAGAGAAAGCGGGTGAGCGTAGGAGAGGAGAGATAGGGGGGAGAGGACGCGCATGCGCTGTGGGGGGGTGTGGGACGCTCCGCAGAGTAGAGAATTCCTAGAGGAGAGAAAGGGGTTGAGCGTAGGAGAGGGGAGAGAGAGGGAGGGGATGCGCATGCGCTGTGGGTGTGTGGGACGCGGGCGCCGCTCCGTGGAGTAGACAATTCCTAGAGGAGAGAAAGGGGGTGAGGGTTGGAAAGAGGAGGAGGGGACGCGCACGTGCTGTGGTGGTGTGGGATGCGGGAAGGAGGGACGGACTAAGCCCCGCCTCCCCCCAAACACATGGAAGCAAGATCAATGAATGGAGTCAACCTGGGCGACAGACAGCACCTGCCTAGCCATTGCTAAGCAGCCTCGCTGTGCTCTCAACCATGACTCTGGTGACTGTGGTAGTGGTTGACGGCCTTATATTGTACTAGAGTGTTCTGGTTCGCATAGTGGGTGCTTCCCTACTTCATGAAAGTGGCCGGACGGGGGGACGCGGGAGGGACGGACATAGCCCCGAGCATAAGATGCTTCGCATCGAAAATCACTTTTTTTCCGCTGCCATAGCGAATGATTGACCAAGCAAAATCAATAAAAAATTGAAAGACACTTTGTAAATTACAAAGTGTGTTCGGCGAACGCCTGTGCCCATTGAGACGGTGTCGGTCAGAATAGAACACGATGCGCTCGTCTCCTTTCTTGCATGAATAGACACGCTGGGCACTGCGACGCTGTAGAGTCCGACGTGTGGCGAGACCGACGCGACCGGCGCCTGTTGGCGTGCCCCGGCGGTCACCTGGCACCGTGCCAGGGCACGGACGGAGGAACGGACGGACGGACGGGAGCATGAGACATGAAAAGCTTTCGCCTTAAAACAAAAACTTCCCCGTTTCCTGCTAAAGGGAACCACACATGGATGCGAAGCAGCGGGGAGATGGTTAGCTTGAGCGGGAGAGACGTCGCCGCTCTCTTTTCGCGGCAGCGGACCGGGCGCTCATCGCGGTGCTGCACAGGCGAGAGAATGAGGCGCGCTCGCTCCGTCATTTTCATACCGCGGAACTACCGTGGCGCCCCCCAGCGGAGTATGCAGCTGTCACACCACCTGTCTTGGGCGCCGCTCCGTAGAGGATTCCTAGAGGAGAGGACGGGGGGGACCGTAGGAGAGGAGACAAAGGGGGGAGGGGACGCGCATGCGCTGTGGGGGGTGTGGGACGCGGGAGCCGCTCCGTAGACTAGAGGATTCCTAGAAGAGAGAGGACGCGCATGCGCTGTGGGGGATGTGGGACACCGGAGCCGCTCCGTAGAGTAGAGGATTCCTAGAGGAGAGAGGGGGAGAGGACGCGCATGCGCTGCGGGGATGTGGGACGCGGGCGCCGCTCCGTAGAGCAGATGATTCCTAGAGTAGAGAAAGGGAGTGCGCGTAGGAGAGGATAAGGGAGGGGACGCGCATGCGCTGTGGGGTGTGTGGGACGCGGGGGGCCACTCCGTTGAGTAGAGGATTCCTAGAAGAGAGAAAGGGGGTGAGCGTAGGAGAGAGAGGGGGGGAGGGGACGCGCATGCGCTGTGGTGGTGTGGGACGCGGGAAGGTGGGACGGACTAAGCCCCCCTCCAAACACACGCAAGCAAGATCAAAAAATGGGGTCAACCTGGGCGACAGACACCACCTGCCTAGCCATTGCTAAGCAGGCTCTCTGTGCTCTCGGCCATGACTCTGATGACTGTAGTAGTGGTTGATGGCCTTCATATTAGTACAGTGTTCTGGTTCGCATAATGGGTTCCCTACGTAATGAAAGTGGCCGGACGCGGGACGGGGGACGCCGGACGGACATAGCCCCGAGCATAAGATGCTTCGCATCTAAAACGTGCGCGCGAAACTGCACACACGCTTTCCGGGTGCTAACAATACCCCGCGACTGTCGGTTCGTGTGGAAACCGGCGGTTCGAGAAGCGGGCGCGCGTCAATCAAATGCTGGTTGCTATAGCAACAGCAAAATGGTAACAAACAAAAGGATCAGGCGGCATGGCGAGACGAGGAGCACGAAATTTAAGTTTAGCAGCTATTCCAGTACCCTCACGGGTATGTGTTCCTGCATTTATTTTGTTGCTTTGAGGAGCATGCATCTATGTTTTCTTGCTATTAAACCACCAAAAGGCCAGAATAACTTCATAGCCTCGCTGCCATGCTTGTTCCTTATCACGACAAGGTCATATTACCCAAGGCTGCGCTAAAATTGAATAAGGCGAGTTTACGAAACACACTCAAGCCTTTTCTCATCCTTAACATTTTCTCTTCCTTATGAAAGGGCTTCTTATAGCGTTAAGATAAGAGAGTTTTGTGAATAAGGGGCCTAGGTTTGTGTATAGAAGCTATAATTGCAGAGATAGATGACAGCACATATAATAAATACTTCAAATGCAGAATAAGCCGCTATCATAAAAAAATTCGGCATACCCCAAGTACCATGGGAATCGATGTTATGCGAATCATGCGGAGGCAAGGTGACTGGGCTGTTATTTTCTTATTGAGTGAAACGTTACGAAATGACGCTAAAGATATGCACAAATGTACGCACAGACATATGTTGAACAGTCGCATATGTTTCATGTAAACAGTTGTTTACAGCTGCGTAACGATGCCAACAGAAACTTGGGTATTACCAACACCAGAAGCGGTAAGCTGATATGTAGGACTTGTGCTTCGAGGATTGGTAGCCCTGGATAGTGCTTCGTGGACCAACTACAGTGGATGACGCTTGAGTATACAACTGACGTTAATCTGACAGGAGTACATATGTACGTGTTTATAGATTGCCGCGCAGATTCCTTGGGTTCGATTCCTGCTGGGACCCTGATATTTATTATTTGTATTCGTCGGGTCAATGCTGCCGACGCCACTTTTTCTTAACGCTCTCGCATTTAAATTACGAATGTTTGTCCTCGCCGTTCCTGGGTGGATATAAATTGTCAAACACCTGCAGCGCATACCCGCATATCGCGGCCCGTGATATACGGGTATGTGCGACATGTATCTGCAGGAAAACGTTTGATGACGTACGTGATAGGATTTTCACGTTATTCATGTCAATATAGTTCGACATATTCGTGAATACCTCTTACTCCCACACAAAATTTGGTCTACCCCAAGTTAAGGAGGCCGTCACGAGAGCACCCAGACGTAGGCGGCTAGATTGATCGATCGATAGATAGATAGATAGATAGATAGATAGATAGATAGATAGATAGATAGATAGATAGATAGATAGATAGATAGATAGATAGATAGATAGATAGAAACGCAAGAGTGCTTACAGTACGCAAAGAAATGCTTCGCGTTTAATAATAGCATGATATCAGCAACTGCTGGTCTGACAGAGAGCAATAATTACCTAGTGATGCGGGGTTATTAATAACTCATAATAGTGACAACGTTGTGATGAAGAGTGTAAAAGAAAATGCATACAAGAGTTGGTGATGGTGGTTTATAATTAATGGTTGTGATATTTACCGTTAATTAAGAAACATGGCAGCAAACGATATAGTTGGATGATCTTGCGATGTTTTCAAATGAAAACCGAGGAGATGATTAATGCAGTGGTAACCTTAAGTTGATAATTCGCAGGTAGAATATACCTAAAATTAATTAAGTATTTCGTTACAAGAAATGAGAACGAGTCAGAATAGGTCACAGTGAACAAGAATTACTCCGCAGCATTCATTCACCTTCGCACCCTGATGTCCTAATTAATGACCAACGTCAATAAGGAAGTCACTAATTGGAATTGTACTATTGAAAGCTGTAAATATAAGATGATATACATTGTATGAGTAGATATAAGTATCGAAGATAATTTTCGCTGAAAACCTTGGCTTGTGGTCAAACAAACGTGTCAAGTGACAGGACATGAGGATTATAGTCATTGAACTCATAATTACCGGCAATTATTAAGAGCATGTAAAGAACAAAGGTTACTGAGGTATATGCTTGTTACGTATTATTGGAAGCCTAGAGCATGAGTGTTTACGAATAGAGAGTCTTTGTTGCTCTTTAGCTATTAGACGTCCTTTATCCTAATTAGCAAATTTAATAGAAATGAGAATGGTCCAGAAGAATTCGCAGTGACTAAGAGAATTTAGGATTATTAAAGAAGCATCCCGGAGTACCAAATTTTCGCAACAACGCGTCGACATAAAATAACAAAGACTGTCATTGGTTTGGCATAAGACTGAATGCGAAGTAAGGCTGGTAGTAGAATAACAGAGAGCTAAGCTACTGGTAAGTAGTCATTCTAGAAGACAGGACATGCAAACACGGAGAAAAGAAAGAAGTGAGGGCACAAAAACGCCGTCAAGACACCACAAAGCACGGGGTTCGCGGTGTCTTGAGTTCTTTCTGATGTCTCTGTTTGCACCCCTCTCATTTTGTATTAAGGCTAGCAGATCACTCGTTTAGCGTGGAACTTGGCGAAACGCAATCAAAAGGCAGGCGCAAGCAAATGCACTCGCTACAGAGAGCGAAGCGACGTTCGTGTTGTATGTGGCTTCCACGAAAACACTGCGATGAGAACGCAGCACGAACCGTCGGCTGATCCCCTATAAAAATAAGGCGCACAC
This sequence comes from Rhipicephalus appendiculatus, assembly GCA_030522465.1. Taxonomy (NCBI): domain Eukaryota; kingdom Metazoa; phylum Arthropoda; class Arachnida; order Ixodida; family Ixodidae; genus Rhipicephalus; species Rhipicephalus appendiculatus. Next base: position 42,745 of record JALIZH010008583.1, on the reverse strand, counting down.
GATCCCTGGCGACCATGCGGGGCTGGTCAAACTGCGCATTTTCTCTCGGAGTCACGCCGCCCCCCTCTTCCGGAACACTTACTTGCACTTTTCGCGCGACGGAGACGGCCGGCTCCTTTCATCTCGGCTAGAGCTGCGACCTTCGGCAGTGCTCACTCGTACAGGAAACATAGGACGCGCGGGACGACGTTATTGATTTGGAATGGACATCGCGTGGCAGCAAAATTGAGCCTTGAGTGCCTAGAGAATCGTTGAATAAAAACAGTATAGAGACCACAGGATTACAGCCCGAAATGTTTTGCGTTTAAGCACGTATTCTGTCCAGTTTCTTTCATTCGTAAGGGTCACTGTGATCTAAGGAAAACATGATTTTGGACCAACTTCAGCCATTGCTGTGTTGAGAACAGCTCAGCAAATATAATAATTACTCAATTGAAATCAGAATAAAGTTGCTCATCAGCTTTGAGCATGACTGAGCTGGAGTGACAATTGAACTTGTCAGTTGAACGAGTTGGGTGTTTCATGCCACGATTCCGAGATAGGTGGTGGCTCAAAGCTTGGAGGACGCTTGAGCTTCGCCTTTAAAATTAGAAGGTGATAGCGTAATCGAGCCCCGTGCGCATCACCTTCTCAGTTGTTAATCTGGCTCCGGTTCTCGCTGGACGGCTCAACCATAGTTCTCGGTGGATGCCTCAACCATGCCGCGAGAAAACGAACGTCTGCGCGGGTAACATTAGCCGTTTCACACTACCCTAACACGCCTACGGCAAGTACAGTTGCGAGCTGCCGACTACGCCATAATTCATCCTTTTGCGAATCAGCGAAGGGCGCCGACGACGCCATCGTCGACAGCGATGCCGACGTCGACACTACAATTTATGCGAAAAGAGCACCTTAACGCTGTCACGTTTAAATCATATGATTGAACAGTTCATTTTAAAACGCAGACGGGAAGGTGGCAGCGTCGACAGTTCCACACAAGCATGGTTCGTCGTCAAACTTCGGTAGCTCTTGTGCCCACTCCTCGAAATCGGAAAGCTTTCCGTACGCGTAAGTGCTGCGACAGTGATGAAGCTATATATATTGTCGCTTGATGATCGTCTGCAGATCCTACCATGACCTTGTGCCATGAACTCGCGGCTGCTTCAAAGTATGTTATCGCTAACGTTTCTGTATGACATATTCACGCAACTAGTATTGTTCACAGATAAACGCAAACGAACAGTTGACCACGCTTCAAAAGCAGACAGAATTTTCTGATACTTTTCGAACACGTTTTTATAAAGCGTCATAGTTTCCTAATCTGCTAACTGTATCACTTAAACCTTGTGCCAGAGATTCTGTACTGGTTTGGCTCAGTAGTCGTGAACAGTTCGTTCCAGCTAACGCAGTGGCCCATTGTTGCTGATCACGGTATCTGGAATGCCTTGTCGTGCAAAAATGCTTTTAGTTGCAAGGGTGGCAGCATCAGCCAACCTGGATCACAGTGAAATAATTTGCGGATATGTAGCGCTGTAGTGCACTACAAGCAAGAAATCTTCCCCACGCAGATGCAATAAAGCTATGGCGACTTGCTCCCAAATTTATGAGGGCCTATTAGTGCAGATTAGAGGCTCAGCTGGCTGGATTCTAGTGGTAGCACAAAAGCAACAGTTGGATATGACTGTCTTGAGTTGGCTAGTGACACCAAGCCACCATAGCGAGCTTCTTCAACTTAACGCCTGTTGACGCCTTGATGGCTGTGATGCAGCAATGCGAACATGGTCTTGCGCAAAACAATCTGGTACGACGAGCCGTTGACACATCACTAACAAGCCTTCATAGACGGAGAAGTTGATGCCATGTTCCCAAAAAGGATTAATGTTAAGGGCTAACCCATCATGTCAGGGCAAGCATTTAGAGCAGTATTTTCCCAGGGCAACACATTCTCCATCTAAGGCCTGCTGGGATTTAAAGTTATCCAGATGTACGTTCAAAATAGAGGGGAAGAGCCGCAAGTACCTGGGATACCAAGATTTCTACGTTGTTTGCTGAAACTCTGCATGAAACTTGAGGGCCCCAGTCTGCTGTGCGTACGAATATGCATGGCATATATCTGACGGAGAACTGGTACGGAAGCAGTCGTATCCCAAAACGCTGTACCCTGAGATGCATGACGTCAAAATGAGCTGAACCAAGCAGCTTGACAAGTGGTTGGTGTTCGGTATCAATGATAACCGGGAGACCACACAAGAACTCGTCGGATCTTTGGTCCACCCACGCAGCAGCCAGAGCTTCCGTTTCGTTTTCACTGTACTTCTGCTGTGCAGTCGTGAGAGCTCTTGATGGAAACGCGACTGCACATCTTTCGTCATTTGGTTTGTCTTTTAAAAGTAAGGCTCGGTGTCCATAAAAACTTGGGCTTGCAGATGAATGTGTTGTAAGCTCCGGTTTATACTGCCTACACAGACACTTGAAGTCGCCATTTCTTTGACTCAAATGCTGTGGCTTGAGCAGGGCCCCAGGTCCAAGTAGTATCTCTGTTCGGCAGCAGCAGAATAGGCACGGCAACAGTCGATAGGTTCGACTAGAAGAGTCCGGTGGGGTTGAGCATGCCGAGGAAGCCTTGAGCGCTAGCCAAGTGAGTCGGAGGCTGCCACTCCGAAATCGCAGCTAGCTTGTCTGGGTCAGGTGCCACGCCATCGGCACCGACGATGACGCCAAGAAACTTGACTGTTATAACACCAAAGGAGCATTTCGAGGCATTCAGAGTGATCCCGCCATTTCGAAGTTTCTGAACAACAATCCGAAGACGGCGGTCATCCGCCGCTCTTACTGTGCAGAACACCCGAATAACGTCAACCATGTTGACGCGTCCTTCGATTCCTTCAAGAATGCGATACATTTGACCTGGAAAATTTCCGGAACAGATGTAATACCAAAGGGCAGGCGGCAGTAATAGTAGCGTCCGAATGGCGTAATAAACGTCGTATACTTTGCGAGCTTTCAGAGAGACGCACCTGGGGGAATTCAGTTTGTGCATACAGCTGGGAGAATACCGTTGCAGGCGAAGCCTGTCCGAACACCTGGTCGACTGGTGGCAGTGAGCGCAAACGGCGTACTCTTGATTAAGTTTCGTTAAGAGCACGCACAGTCGTTAACCACCGGATGATTTAGGAACGACTACAAGTTCGGCGCACCATGGTGTTGGTTTCTCAACAAGTTTACTCATACAATATCGCTCAAGCTTGTCAACTTCACTTTTAAGCGTTCGCAAAAGCGGTATGGGGATCCCTCTTGGTACGGGCAAGGAGACTGGCACCGCTCCTGGCTTGATGAGAATGTGATACACAGGCATTATGCGGAAGCCTGAGAAGAGGGGAGCCGCGTATGGAGGCGCAGATTGAAGCGTAGGAATATTGTGGTCTTGAGGTTGTGGGGATTGAGGCTAGCCCGTTGCCATTGCGCGGGTTTTTCGCCTAATTTCTGCCGTCCCCATGTCCTCGCATGACTCTCCCCTCCTCCGCGGTCCGTCGGTTCTGGGAGAGCGGGAGTAACGCTAACCTCTCACCCGGCGCCGATTCTCGACTGTGGCGCCGCGCTCGAGTCTCGCGAGACGTTTCGCGCGCGCGGCGGGAGTCAGAATCTCTCTGGACAGCGTGGGGTAAGCACGTCTTTTGTTTTCCGTCCGTCGGCTCCTTTGTTCTTGGGGTTCGCTCGGACGGTTCGCCAACGGTGCCTTGCGCCCGCGGCGAACGCTTACCTTCCGTTGCCCTTTTCCGAACGCTAGGCCGAAGAGCGGTGCGGTGTGTTCGCGCGTGGTCTTACCACGCCGAGCCGTACCTACCGAAGCCAACGCGAGCGGAGTTTGCCCTCACTCGAGCGATCGGGCCCTGTTGTCACTGATCGTGCGAGTACACAGCGTAGTCGGGAGGGAACGTTTGTTTCCCCCAGCGACGTGTCGCCGTGAGCCCTTTTGCCCGCGGAGACGTGCTAGCGGCACCCTTTGTGTTGTATTTTCGCCCGTGGCGTGGTTAAGCCCGTTGCTTTTCCCGCCGCCTTTTGCAGCGGGCGTTGTACTGCGTTTTGTGGTGTTGCCGCAGGCAATAAAGTGTTGCGGATCCCGAGAGCAGTATACTGTGTACTTGCCGCGCTGCGCTCGGTGCCTTTGCTGCCCGAACGCACTTGTGCTGCGGCACGCTGGTTCACGCGAGGCGACGGCAAACGCGGCCCTGTGGCTCGCTAAGTCCGAACCCACGCTAGTGGCCGTACTCCGGTGAGGTACGTGCACACTACACTGGCGCCCAACGCGGTATCAAAAGCTCCTTAAGCTTTTGACTGCTCTTAGCGAGTCAGTACGCCTGTGCGATTCGGGCTCGCCGCAACATGTCTGCTTCGCGGGATTTTTGTCCGCTGACCGTTTTAGCGGATGCCGCGTTGCTCAACGAGGCCAGTGCCTCTAACCAGGGGCACCTTTGTGCACCCGTACGTGTCGCAGCCCCCTGTGGTGGTGAAGACACAAAGCGCCTCGCAGCTCCCTTTGGAGATGGAGCGTCGGTTCGGAATGGGCCCTTTGCCCTACCCGAACGGTTCGCTCAGGCGCCTTCGACTGCTGCAGTACCCTTTGAAATGCGTGGCAGTTCGACGGCACAGTGCTCGCAGTCGGTTCCCTGCGGAATTGACGGGGCGCAGGCTTTGGCCCGTGCCGACTTTTGCCCGCCATCAGCCGTGCAACCGACAGTTCGAACGCACGCTGAGCAGGCGCCTGTATCGTCGACGGTCGCCCCAAGTGGCATTTATGTTCGACAACAGGCAAATCCCTCAAGGAGCCTCTTTTGCTCTGGGAATGGCGCGCAGGGCGGTAGTCTTTTTGAAACCGCACCACTGATCGAGCTGGGAGACTGTTCACCTTCGCTCGACCGCGCCGCTAACGCACCAATGGCTTCCTGTGAAGCAGGTGCGACGCAGACGCTGCTGCAAAATGCCGTCCAGATGATCCAAGCGCTCTCGGGAGCTGTGCAAACGCTTTCGGCCGTTCCGAAAGCTCACCCCGCTGTTATGTTGCCTGTGCCAACCTACAGCGGATACGGTGATCTGCTGAGTGCCCGAGATTACCTTGACTTTCTGTCACGTTATCAGAGAGCAATGGGTTTGGACGATCAGGAGGTGCTCGGACGCGTCGTCCCTGCGGCACTGACTGACACGGCGGCACGATGGTATCGGCTTTCCGGTTACCGAGCAGCAACCCTCGAGGAGTTCCGCGCAGCCTTTCTGCGTGAATTCCTACCCGCTGACTACGAAAGTAGGATGCGGCGAGAGCTCGAGCTCCGTACGCAAGCTCCTGACGAGTCATTACAGGAGTATGTACGCGCGATGGACGACCTTTTCTCTATCGCTGAGCCCAGAGCCTCGAACGAGGAACGCGTCGAACGGGTGATCCGGCAGGCACATCCGACCTTTTCGGCGTACCTGCGCGGCGGTCGCTTCCGCGATTTGGAGGAGCTGGCCGCCGAGGCAAAGCGCATTCAAGGCGACCTTCTCGCCGCGCGCGCCTATCGCCCGCCGCCGCCAGCCAGCGAGGCCCTTGAGCCGCGCTGCGCATGGCGAGGGGCCGTGCCCCAACAACAGCCTCATGGCGCCGCCTTTGCGGCTGCAAGCGGCTGTGCGTGGGAGTTGAGCGCTCGCGCTCTTGATGACCACCTGAAACCCACACGAAGGGACGCCATCCGACCCAATGCAGTGTGGGGGACGCTCGTCGATACGTATCCTGTGATAACGTGGCGAGCCGATCACAGCAGCCCGAGGCTGCTCCGTCTCGTGAAATAGATCGAGATGGAGTGCGCTGTTTTCGCTGCCGTGAACGAGGGCACATAGCAAGGGAGTGCACCGCATCCAAGCCTCCTGCGAGGCAGGGAAACGGGATTGCGGGTCGTTCGTGAAGGCACGGGCGACCCAACCTTTGCTTATCCCCTCTGCGTACAAGGCAAGCAGTCTTGCTGGTGCGCATGCGCCGTTCATTCCGGTCATTATTGCCGGCCGTGAATTTTCGGCGTTGCTGGACACGGGCGCTAGTGCTTCGTTGTTTGGCGATCAGGTATTGTCCCACTTGCAGAAACATTCGGTGCGCTTGCGGGACTGCCGAACGACATTCACCCTTGCGAAAGGCGTGGCCCAGTCGGCTGGCGCCGCAAGGCTGACTGTCAGATGGGGAGATCGAATGAGACGCTGGCGTTTCGCTCATCTCCCAGGGCTCAGTGTCCCTGTGATTCTCGGTCGGGACTTTCTCCTCAAAACCGGAATCGTTGTGGACATTGCGAATGGCGGCTATCGTGATGGCCCATTTTGCCAACTCAAGCCGTTCATCAGCCCGCCGGCGGATACTGTTGCCTTTGCCGCAGAACCGTCGGAACCGTGCCGCGCGCAGAGTTCGGGGTCATACCCCTGCTCTCCGCATTCGCCCTCTCACAGTCCCCTTTGGGAACGAGAGGCTCGGCACGAACCGTGTCGCGCGCAAACTTCGGGGTCATACCCCAGCGGTAAGCGCTCGTCGGCTCGAAACCCCTGTTTGGATCGACCGACACGACACGAAGAGGCACCACATCCTTTGATCGCCTGTGCGACTCATTTGGATGATGCACAGAAGGCTCGTCTGTCGGCACTTTTACGGCAGTACGATGAGCTCTTCACCGATCAACCCGGCTGTACCGATTTGGTGAGCCACGTGATCGAAACTGGCGACGCGCTTCCTTTGAAGTGTAACCCCAGGCCCGTCAGTCTCCCCAAAAGGCAGATTATCGACGGATTGCTAGACGACATGCTTTCGGCAGGCATTATTCGCCGCTCGTCTAGCTCCTGGGCGTCTCCAATTGTGTTGGTGCCTAAGAAAGATGGCAGTCATCGCCTTTGCGTCGACTATCGCCGTCTGAATGGGGTGACTCGTAAGGATGCCTATCCGCTCCCTACGATAAGCTCCATCGTAGGAAACCTGGGTGATGCGTGGTACTTTACTACGCTTGACGCCTCGAAAGGTTACCTACAGGTCCGGATGGGTGAGAGTGACCAGTGCAAAACTGCGTTCACGTCCCACAGAGGGTTGTTCGAGTTCACTCGTATGCCCTTTGGTCTTTGCAACGCTCCTGCGACGTTTCAACGACTCATGGACCGCGTCCTCGGGGAAGCTAAGTGGTCATACTGCATGTGCTACCTCGACGACATCGTGATTTATTCACGAACCTTCGAAGAGCACTTGGCCCATGTTGCCGATGTACTCGAGAGGGTGAGGGCCGCCGGGATGACATTAAATCCCGCTAAGGCCCAATTAGCGCAGACCCGTATTCAGTTACTCGGGTTTACGCTGGGCGAAGGCTCCATTGAGCCGGATCGGGAGAAACTTCGAGCAATCCTCGATTTCCCCGTGCCCAAGGACGTACGTGGCCTTCGCCGCTTTTTGGGAATGGTTAACTTTTACCGTTCCTTCATTCCGTCCTGTGCCCGACTGCAGGCGCCCTTGACCAAGCTCTTGGGTAAGTCTGCTGAGTGGCAATGGGGACCTGAGCAGCAGCAGGCGTTTTGCCGACTGTCTAGCGCCATTGCAGAGACAGCGCAGCTCAAGCTCCCCGACCTGACCAGACCGTTCGTTGTACAGACTGATGCGAGCGATCTGGGATTAGGACCCGTTCTCCTACAGGAATACGATGGTGTGTTGCAGCCGTTGGCCTTTGCCAGCCGCTCCTTGGTCCCTGCGGAGAAAAATTATTCCGTGGCCGAAAAGGAGTGCCTGGCCATCGTGTTTGCACTGCGGAAGTTTGACGTCTACCTTGATGGGACGAAGTTCGTGGTGCAAACGGATCACAGTGCGCTCAGCTGGCTGATGCGGCTCCGTGAGCCTGCGGGCAGGCTGGCGCGCAGGGCTCTCCTGATACAGCACTATAACTTTGCAGTGCAGTATCGTAAAGGGAGCACCAACGTGGTAGCTGACGCGCTATCTCGTGCCCCATTGTCTGCCGAGAACCTTGATCCCGGTGCGACAGCCACTAGCAGTGCCTTTGCACAAGCAAGCGTCGGGGGCGAAACAGCGGCTTCGCCGCCGTTCGGCGAAAAGGGCGAGTCCGCATTCGGACGAACCTTGGCTGCTATCCAGGTAAGCGGCGCACCGCGAAGCGGGCTAGCGGGGGAGCTTTCCAAAGGCCACGATGCCGAGAGCGAACCCGTGACGCCGGCGCAAGCGGCGGTTGCTGCGGTCCTGAGTGGGCGCGATACCAGGCTCCCCTTTGGGAGAATGGGAATCGCTTTCAGCAGACAAGAGCTTCTGAAGGCTCAGCAGATTGATCCGTTTTGTCGCGAAATATGCGACGGTCTCAGGGAGACGGAGCGCCGTTACGCTGCTTGCGTACCTGCAGCGGGCGCGGAAGGGGGGCTGGAACCAGCGTGTGTCGCTGAGTCCCCCGCGGATTCATATTTGCTGGACCATGACGGGCTCCTGCTGAAATACGTAGCCACCGACGACGAGTCCATTGATCCGTTTAAGGTGGTTATGCCCAAAAGTCTGAGAGCCGCCCTGTTGCGATCCTCTCACGACGAACCCATGGCCGGTCACCTGAGTGGCTCGAAAGTTTTCGCAAAACTGAGCAAGTTTGTGACCTGGCCCGGCATGAAGCGTGACGTTTATCGCTATTGCCGTTCCTGCCACGTCTGCCAAACGGTGAAATCTAGGGGTGGCAAGCCACCTGGTCTGATGAAACCGATTGTCAGTGAGCGTCCGTGGCAAGTGGCCACCTGCGATCTAATGGGACCTTTTCCCAGAAGCAAGCAGGGGTTCATTCACCTCATGGTAGTCGTGGATCACTTTTCGAAGTGGGTGGAATTGTTCCCTCTTCGGAAGGTGACTGCGCGAGCGGTGCTCGAGAAGCTGCAGGAAGTGTTTTGACGGTTCGGCTTCCCGGAAAGGCTCATCACTGACAACGCTTCGTATTTCACCGCTCGGGTGTTTGGTGTCACGTGCCGTTCCCTTGGAATTGATCACTGCACCACTTCGCCCTACCATCCCCAGTCCAATTTGACGGAGCGCGTAAATCGTACGCTCAAACCGATGTTGGCGGCCTTTGCCGAAAGTCAAAGGGACTGGGCAGACCATTTGAGTGAGCTCGCGTTCGCCATCCGAACATCCGAGAGTCGCTCGACTGGTTTCTCGCCCGCCTTCTTAAATTTTGGAAGGGAGTTGGCAAATCCGGTGACCAGTGTCATTCGGTGCCAGCTCGGGGACAAGGAGACGCAGGCAGACTGCTCTGCTTACGCGTCAAAACTTCGGGACCGGCTTTGTCGAGCTTTCTGCAAGGCAAGGCAAAGTTTGGCTTCGGCCAGGGCTCAGCAGAAGGCCCAATATGACCGCAAGCATCGCGACCTAGCATTTGAGGTGGGCGATCTTGTCCTGAAGCGCAACCACGCTCTTAGCGATGCGAGTAAGGGGTTCTCAGCCTCGCTCGCTCCTAAGTGGCTTGGTCCGTACCGAGTGGAGAAAGCGTGGACTCCACTCGCGTACTTGCTGAAAGATCCCATTTCGGGAAAACTCAGCCGTGCCCACATTGCAGACCTGAAAGCCTTTGCATCACGGTCTGACGAGCTTGCGCCAGCGCCCAGTGGCATTTCGCGCAAGCAACGGGGCACACCCGGGGCGGCGGACCGCATTCGGACCTCGCACCGGTATAATCTGAGGAAGCGGTCACCTTTGTGATTTCGCGCCGGACGGCGGACCTTTTTTTTGTCCGCAACCGAAGGCCCTCAGATTACTACCTAGCCTCAATATAGGCTAGCTACTTTGCGGCCTGTGCTCGCAAAGAAGTTGGCCCCGCCAGTTGCTGCTAGTGCTTCATTTTATTAGTGTTAATGTTAATTTTCTGTATTGCCTTGTGTCATAAGTCCTCAATGCGCCTCTTCTCCATGTACACGTTTTTGTTTTTTTGTTTTTTTCTTTTCCTCCCGCGCGCTCCGCGCCGAACGTTCTCCGCAAGCGAGCGCGGTGTGGTGGATGAACCACGTGATCGCCGTTACATAGGGCTGTGTATTGGTGCCGTGATTGGGGAAGGCGCGCGATGTGCAGTGACGTGAGTGTGTGTGCGCGTTGTGATTGGAGTATCATCGGCAACAGCCCAGGGGGGGGGGGCTCCGCAGCAAGACGGGCAAGACCGCTGCGAGCTGTGCGAACTCTCAGTTTTGAGTCAGCAGCGCCTGCTTTCGGTTAGCTCATTCCGGCTCCCGGCATGTCCACAGCCTCCGAGAAGCAACGATCGCCAGCCCACCGGCAGGACACGAAGACGGCGCGTATGGAGCAGCCACGCCAGCAGTCTGAGCCTGAGCCCACGGTATCGGCGCCGCCGCGGGCGAAGGTCCAGCAGCGAAGTGTGGCAACCTGGACTCACCAAGACCGCCAGGAAGCGCCCAAGTTCTTCGTGAGTCACCTGCCGTGGAAGGCGCAGCGGCGGGGTGCGTCGAGAAATGCCCCTCGAACGCGTGCCGTGGCCATTTCGCGGCCGCACTATCACGGAGGCAGACATGCTATCACAGGGTGCCCGGCTGCCGGACCCACCTGGCGTACGGGAGTGCGCTCTCTGCGGGGTAAATGTCTACTCCAGAAGTCATTACAAGGGAAGCCTCCACGTGGCCAAGGCCAAGGCGGCGCGAGGCGGCGGACGCCCGACTTCGTCTGCACCCCCTGCGGCGGCTCTTCCCGACAAGGACCTCGCTGCCATGTGCCGTGAGAGGCTTCAGGAAAACCCAAACTTTGCAGCCCTCGTCGGCCCGGTGTTTCAGGCAGCTACTGCATCGACCGCAAGTGCTGACGGCGAAACCCGCGAGGACGTACTTATTGATTTCGAGAGCTTCATATGACTATAATGTGTGCCTTTTGTGTTTTTTCTTCCCTTTTCCGTTTTTCCTCCTTTTTGAACATAAAGCTTATGTTCTTTGTATCTGTAAATGTGTATTTTTTTTCTTGTTTCTTTTGCAGCAGCAACTGAGTTGGGAGAGGCTAGTGTCGTTGCTCATAGCAGTGTCATTTTAACTGCTTGGGTGACGCCCGGCTGCCTTTTTGCAGACCGGTAAAGGGCAAATTTAGGAGAGGGGGGATGTGGGGATTGAGGCTAGCCCGTTGCCATTGCGCGGGTTTTTCGCCTAATTTCTGCCGTCCCCATGTCCTCGCATGACTCTCCCCTCCTCCGCGGTCCGTCGGTTCTGGGAGAGCGGGAGTAACGCTAACCTCTCACCCGGCGCCGATTCTCGACTGTGGCGCCGCGCTCGAGTCTCGCGAGACGTTTCGCGCGCGCGGCGGGAGTCAGAATCTCTCTGGACAGCGTGGGGTAAGCACGTCTTTTGTTTTCCGTCCGTCGGCTCCTTTGTTCTTGGGGTTCGCTCGGACGGTTCGCCAACGGTGCCTTGCGCCCGCGGCGAACGCTTACCTTCCGTTGCCCTTTTCCGAACGCTAGGCCGAAGAGCGGTGCGGTGTGTTCGCGCGTGGTCTTACCACGCCGAGCCGTACCTACCGAAGCCAACGCGAGCGGAGTTTGCCCTCACTCGAGCGATCGGGCCCCGTTGTCACTGATCGTGCGAGTACACAGCGTAGTCGCGAGGGAACGTTTCCCCCAGCGACGTGTCGCCGTGAGCCCTTTTGCCCGCGGAGACGTGCTAGCGGCACCCTTTGTGTTGTATTTTCGCCCGTGGCGTGGTTAAGCCCGTTGCTTTTCCCGCCGCCTTTTGCAGCGGGCGTTGTACTGCGTTTTGTGGTGTTGCCGCAGGCAATAAAGTGTTGCGGATCCCGAGAGCAGTATACTGTGTACTTGCCGCGCTGCGCTCGGTGCCTTTGCTGCCCGAACGCACTTGTGCTGCGGCACGCTGGTTCACGCGAGGCGACGGCAAACGCGGCCCTGTGGCTCGCTAAGTCCGAACCCACGCTAGTGGCCGTACTCCGGTGAGGTACGTGCACACTACAAGGTTCATCGTCAACAAGTTCGATGACTCCTAGAGTAACAATTGCCTATGAACCAACGAGTGGTGTGTCGATATCATGCAAGACGTAGAGTTTCTGCTGTATGCAGGGTGCAACGCCATGTCAAAGTTGCGATGAACGTACTCGTGAGCTTGAGTCGGCTGCGTCTCGGCCCAAGAGGTTGCTCGCCTCCAGGCGGGTCAAGCGAAGCTGGGCACCCTTGGAACGCTATAGGGTCCAGAAACATATCGGCACCCGAGTCGACATCGAAGCAAATAGGGCGTTCATTTACTTCAACGCTGACGAACAACCATGTTCGCGGGCGACATTTAATGCGAGCAGCTTTATGTCGATGAGACACTTTTCTTGGAACGGCAAACTGCAGCGCAGTGTCGTCCCTTGTGGCACAAATTACATGTAGCCTTCCTCACCAGGCAATCTTGGCTAGAGTGCGCACGAAGCGTTCGATGAGACGCAATGCTTGTTGGCCTCTGGAGAAGCGCAGCGTTGAGACGCGTCTGAGCTGCGGGCACTGCCTTGCTTATTTGCAAGAGTGTCTATGTTTAACGGGTGTGCTTGAGAATTACGAGTTTATTTTAGGGACCAAGCTCCTTAAGGGCGAGGCTTGTCCATCCAGGTGTCCGTCCACGGCGTCAAGGTAGTCGAAACATATATGAGACACAAAAACAGGTTTAACAATAGACTAATATCATTCATAATTTTCATAGAACAATATAAAACACCTCCAGGCACAAATCCTTTATACCAGTCGGCTGCTTCAACGTAGACGTTATGGACCTTAGGACCTAGCTCTGTCGTCGACCCTCACTGTCCGCTGTCCCGGTATATGGAAAACCGTTGCTATAGTGGAAACATATGTGTATTTGTGCAATTAAAAAAAAGGTTTACAATAGACGAACATCAGTCATAATTGTGATTGACCAATATAAAACACCTACAAGCGCAAACATTTTATATTATTTTAACAGGATAACGCACGCAGACAGACGTAGACACTAGAAGCAAAAAAACGCAAACAATTCAGGCGCCACTCGCAACAACAGAGCTTTTGGAAAGGAAGGCATGTACATGTATATCACTTCTGTCAGATGACCTGGCTAGTGAAACACGAAAAATAGAAGAAAAAGATACACATAGGGCTGGAAAACACGTGCCTCAGATCAGACCCCCAGAGTTTTCTTGCTCCATGTGTATCTTTTTCGGCTTCTTTTGCTGTTTCGGCAGCCAGGTTATGTGACAGATGTAAAATATGTATGCGTTTCTTTCCAATAAACCATATAGTTGCGAGTGGCGCCTGTTTTGTTTCATTTTTCCTTCTAGTGTCCGCGTCAGTGTGCGCGTCTTATACAGTTAAAATCATGAACCAATGCGAACTAGCCCGATTAGCCGTGCCACTGCCCTTTATACTAGTCGGCGATTTCAACGTAGACATTATGAACCTTAGGACGCAGCTTTGTCGTCGACACTTTATATCACTTTATGTCACATTATGCGACTTTATGTCACTCCATTTGCATTATATAGGCCAACGCTCGGGTAACGTACGATTACTCACCGATACGATACCGAGAACTTCGCCAACTTGCCATGATTAACTTCATGGAGATGCGTGGATTTTTTAACACGAAAGTGTTTTATGCCGGGGTCCACCAAGATTTGAGTGACGTACTTCCGTCACGGAAATGGCGTCGAAAAAATACACATGATCAGAAGACAAAGAAATAAAAGTTCCGTCAACGGGAGTCGAACCTACGACCTCTATGTCCGCGACAAGAGACGCCGGGCACGTTATCCACTGCGGCACGGTCACATACTTTGCAGGCTTCAAAAACAAGCCTTTTATATCTACCACTTTCTTCTCACAGTGCTCTTGCTAAGAGAAGTAATGCATTATGACCGTGAAATTCACGATTAGTTTCTTCAAAGCGTTGTTTCTCCGCGTCCGTCCCATTCAGCGTGTTTCGAATAGTAAACGTGCAATTTTGCCGACGCATTAACAAACTGCCAGGTGGCGACCCTACCCCTAGCATCCACACTCGTAGTATCCGTCCATACCAAAAAATGCCCCCCACCTCCCCGAAGGGAATCGTGAGGAAATGGAATGCATTTCGCGCGCGTAAAGTCACATATGGCGCCATTATATATACGTGCGAGCGAGGGGACGGGAGTGTGGGGCGCAGGGAGGAGAGAGAGCGAACGGCGAGAGAAGGAGCGGCGAAGCACTGCACCTACCCTCTGCTACACTCTCCACACACGCGGGAGCTCCGCTGAGCTTCCGCGATGCGAGCGCCCTCAAACACCAGAGCGCGCTCCTCCTCTCCACTCACTCTCCGCTACTCCGCCCACTGCACCTGCTCCGGTTGCTAGGGGCGAGGATAAACGCGCGCGCCCGCAGCTGTTGCTATGGGAGAGGGCGTAAGAGCGGAGAGATAAAAAATTATACCATCTTCCGCTAAAGGGAACCATGTGTAGATGTGAACCAGCGGACGCTAACGCTTACACTGGCGGCGGCGTTGACGCTGGCGCTTATCGCAGCGTTGCGCAGGAGAGAAAACTGGGGAGGCGCAAAGCACGCAGTGATGGAGCGGTGTTTCCTACTGGAACATGCCAATCGCTGCTAATGGGCAATGAGAGACAGAAGACTACGACTGGACACAGAGACCCGCAGTCCGCTTTTAGTTAACGCGCACGCTGCGAATTTTTTTATTGTTCAGCAACGCACAGGAGAAATCTCCCACCGGCACCACCTTGGAGGTCAAGATCCATTGCCATATATACGGGGTGGCCAGTGAACGGTTGTGCAGCGCGAGCAGTCGGTTTTTTCAACCAAGAAGAGGAAGTCGAAGGCAGTGAGATTCTGTTGACGTCCCTGCGTGTTACACGTCAGGGACGTCCACCCCTTCAAGTCATGGCGCCGTCAACGTCGTGGACGCCTTCGAAGGCCCAAGCCTTCGACATCGTTGTCCCTGCGGGGACTAGTCCGGAGACCGTCGTCGACGGGACGGCCTCAATAGTTGGCCTCTCAGAGGTGCACTGTGTTCAACATATGGGAGGCATGAACTTCCAAGTCAGCGTCAAGAGCATGGCTTCCATGACTCTGATCGTCGACGCTGGCTACCTGACCATCGGTGGCGAGCGTATTCCAATAGTTCCTGTTGGCCCGCAGGTAACTAACGTCGCCTGCATATTCCTGCCGTCCTTCGTCCCTAACGAAGTCCTCTCCAGGCTCTGTCCCCATACGGCAAGGTGCTATCTGTGAACGCGGGCTTCATGAGCGCACGACGGGGAGTCCTCACAGGCACACGCTTCGTCCGGATGGAAATGAGCACCACGAACCCTGTCCCCAACTACCTTCGAGTTTCTGGTCATCGAGTGACATTCGACTACCGCGGCCTGCAACGTGTTTGCCGTCGCTGTGGCTCCAGTGACCATTATCGTGCGCAGTGCACAGCACCGTTGTGTGGTCGCTGTGGGGTGCATGGCCATGAAACCGAAGGTTGCGACCGCCCCTGCCGACGTTTTGGAGATGGCCACCCTACTACCGTGTGTCCAGTGCGGCGATCGTATCGGATGCTGCTGCGGGGACCTTTCCTCCTCTACCGACCGTGTCACCTGCGGTAACAGCTGAACGAGAAACCGGAGCTGTAGAAGACCTGCTCAGGGATTCGATTCCGGAACCTACATTAAACGGAGAAGAAGTGTGCAGCTTGGCCAATCCCAGCGCGCCAGGTTGACCAGCCTCGCCGACAAGAAAAGAAGAAGACGCCACTGTTCACGCCGCGCCCATTTCAGCCAAACATAACGTGCCATGTTCGCCGGGGCCTCAAGCCGAGAAGCACACACATAGCGAGACCGACGCGCCGGCCACACCCCTACTACCAGCGGCCGAATGTGCCGTAGTCTCCGACGCTTTGAAGTGTACGGACGCTGGCGTTTCGTCAGGTACGGCATTAGAACCGAATGAGCCAAACACGTCGCTTCCTTCAGAAAGCCAGGCTCGGGACTTCCTTGAACAAGTTGCGAGACGCCATGGCAATTCTTTACTGACGCGTCTCGACAAGCAGCCAGCGATCAAGGTCGTGGGTGGAGACAACGTTGACCCAGGAGCCCTACCCCTACCCTAATCGTCCGAAAGCAGCTTCAGCCTCGGAGTGGACAGTAGTATCGAGCTCTCATCCAACTTGGATGAATGCGATGTCGAGATGCTTGCCCCGCGAGACGTTAAGCGTGCGCACACGGCTGGCACCAGCTCGGACGGCACCCAGTATAGCCGCCTCGAGTCCCAGCAGCCGAAGAAACCTCGGCCCTCTTCTAGAGGGTCGAATTGTGCTGTGTAACGTGTGCACTGCATGTCCCCCGGACCTCGGGGTGCCGAAAATAACACGACCAGGTCAGTAAGGTCACTCCTTATACTTCAATATGGCCGACACCCTAAAAATTATTTCTTTAAACGTTCAAGGCTACCGTAGCCCTGTAAAACAAGCCGAAGTTATAAGCGTAGCACACACAGAAAATTGTGATATTCTGTGTTTACAAGAAACAAATTTTCTTACCATTGGCCACGTTCGTGCATTTAAACGCGCATTCAATTTGGACTGTTACTTTTCTTTCGCGACATCTCGCTTCAGTGGTGTTGGAATTATTATTTTTAACCGAACTCTTTTGCGAAATCATCACGTTTTCTTTGATGGGCTCGGTCGGGTACTGGCTTTCGACTGCGTCCTATCGTCATTCAGACTACGCATTCTGTGTATTTATAGGCCAGCCCAAGCCACCAAGTCTAATGATTTTTTCCGTGACCTGGACGTGTATTTTCTTGACGGTCGGCATGTAATACTCACCGGAGATTTTAACTGTGTGTTAGATACGCGAGCTGACGTGCAGGGCCCGGGATGGGGCCGGCCAAACTGGAACGCACGCGAGCTGCGTCGCCTTGTACAGCACTTTTCTTTGATAGATGCTTACAGACTAGTAAATGGATCACAATATGCCTGGACTTGGCGGCGGTGGGGCTCGTCGTCTAGTAGGCTGGATCACTTCTATGTGCCAACTGCGCTAGCTTCTTATGTGTCGCGATCCTATGTGATACCACTACCATCATCCCCCCGTTTACGTTTCCGATCATCGACCGATAGCGCTCGAGGCTCGCTTTCCTTTTTCTTCATCAGTGAGACCATGGCGTCTTGACATTCGTGTTCTCCATGACATGCGTTCCCTCTCTAGTTTATCTAGAGTTCTTCGTGCCTCCCTTTTCGGATCCGGCCCAGAATTATGGGACGCGCTCAAGGTACAGTGGCGTCTACACTGCTCAGTTGAAGGGAGGGCTTTGAGACGGCGTATGTCGGAAGAACTAGCAGACACTGCCACAAAGCTACGCATTGCTCTTCGGGTCGATCGATTAACTCCTTTGATGCGCGCGTGGCAGCGCGATCTTCGGGGACGTTTCCAACGCCTTATTGCAGCATCGTCGTTATCGGCGGCTGCTTGGCGTTGCAGACGTAATCCATGTGCTCACCCCGAGGTTCTGCGCTTTGTGAGAAGCTCGCTTCTCCGACAGTCGAGTACGTTGGGAGCTCAGAACCTTACCGCTGCGTTACCACCAGCGCGTGATCGATCAGTTTTCATAGCTCACTTTGAAAATATGGCTCGTATGACAATGTCAGTACATCATAGCACCGCCGAGACAGCCACAATGTTTAGTGGGCTACCTCAGGT
Organism: Rhipicephalus appendiculatus; assembly: GCA_030522465.1. Classification (NCBI taxonomy): domain Eukaryota; kingdom Metazoa; phylum Arthropoda; class Arachnida; order Ixodida; family Ixodidae; genus Rhipicephalus; species Rhipicephalus appendiculatus. The sequence continues at coordinate 25,053 of JALIZH010008583.1, read as the reverse complement.
TCCACCAGAGGTAGCTGCACAACTTTGTGCAGTTCCGTCAGCTGATGAGGTGAAAGAGGCATTGTCATCCATGAAGCGTGGTGCGGCCCCTGGGCCGGACGGGTTGCCCGTTGAGTTTTATTTAACCTTTTGGGAGGACATTGGTGCCACTTTCACTTCTGTTATTCGCCGCTGCTTCGAGAGCGTTGCTTTCCCTGATAGCTTTCACGATGGCCGAATTGTGTTAATACCGAAACATGACCCATCGTCAGTTCGCCCAGAGGAATGGAGACCAATTACGCTTCTCAATGTAGATTACAAAACTTTTACAGCAGTTATCACTCGACGTTTGAGAAGCCTGATGCCTTCCTTAATAGGACATCATCAGGCGTGCTCGATTACTGGAAGAGAAATTCATAGTCTCTCCTATGTTACGCGTGACATAATTGCGTACACGTTGGCGAGATCAGCACGTGGACTCTTGGTTTCACTAGATCAAGAAAAGGCATTCGACCGCCTTGAACATAGCTACATATTTAGCGTAATGGCAGCGTTTGGCTTCCCACAAAACTTCATTGACCTTCTCAGAAATATATATAGGCATATATACAGTACGTTGTTTCTTGATGGCCATGAGAGTGCTCCATTTCCTGTTACCCGCGGTGTTCGCCAAGGCTGTCCTCTATCCCCAGTACTTTTTGTAGTGAGCCTCGAGCCATTCCTGCGCTCACTACTTGATGACCCATACGTTCGAGGTCTTCCACTGCCTGGCAGTGGTACCGTGAAGGTGACAGCTTTCGCCGATGACATAACGTTGTATCTGAAGAACGAAGACAGCTTATCCCGTAGCTTACGACTTTTTGCTGAGTATGGGATTATTTCAGGTGCTGCGTTAAATTTTTCAAAATGTCGGTATTTATTCATTGGTTCCCCAGACGCCTGCCTAAGTCCCGTCTTCGGTCTTCAAAAAAGCGATTCTATTCGCGTTCTGGGGATTGATTACACCTACTACGGTATATCAGCCTCCGTGTGGGCTTCAGTACTCGAAGAAGTAAAACGACACGTCCGGGAAGCGCAAGAGTATGATTTACCTCTGTTGGAAAGAAGGTACTTGGCACAGACTGTATTTTGCGGTCGTGCATGGTACATATCTCATGTCGTACAGCCCCCATTACGAATAACAAGGTCGATGCAATCCCTACTTGGCTCGTTTTTCTGGTCAGGTGGAACTGAGCTGGTTTGCCGTGCTGCGCTTGGACAACCACGCAACAGCGGTGGATTCGCGTTCCCATCCGTGTCTGTTCGCTGCCGGCTGCTTGCCCTGAGATTCTTGCTTCGCTTGTTGCACGGCGATCAGTGTCCCGCACGTGATCTTGCCTGCTATTTTTTAGGCACTAAGATACGCTATTTGTTACCGGGTACACGGCTTAACTCTGCGCCGCAAGCACTCAACGTGCCTGTGTTTTACTCCACAGCGGTAGCATTTTATCACCACGCACAGCAGGTTTGTCCCGCTGTGGACATTCTAGAAAACCGTGTTGTAGATACAACAGCGGCCCTGCTACTCCCTCTTAGAGCACTGCGCGGGCTCGGGCCTACCCGAAAACCCGAGCCCGGCCCGGCCCGTGGGCCGGGCCGGGCCGGGTAAAGTAGGTTTCACGGCGGGCCCGGGCCGGGTTCGGGCCTGAAGCTCCGGGCTTAGGGCCGGGCCCGGGTTTGAGGTGGCGGGCTCGGGTCGGGCCGGGCCTGGACTTTTCTCAGTTTTTAAAGGGATGCTAAAGTGAAACACTGAATCGGTTTAGACTGATAATGTGTACTCTGAGTACTCGAAAGTCATTCACCGCCACCATAAGTTATTAACGCAGGAAAAAATCAAGGTCGAAGTTCCATTTTAGAATTTCGCGCTGAAAGCTTCGCGCGTGGCGTCACGGATTTCAAACTGTGTTCGTCGTATTTTGGGGGCACTGGCTGTTTAATATTTCCTTAAACTTGGCATGTAAAGTCTATGGGCTACTCAGAGGTCAATCTATTTCATTTTTACCAATTAGGATCTACGTAGGCCCCAGTAGACGCCGTCAGAATACATGAGGTGATGACTTCTGCTGCGCGAATTTCAAGGGGCGTCGCCACCCGCATTTTCGAGCTTACCAAGATTCTTGTCCCGGCGAGCGTTTTTATTTTGGAATGGTAAACGAGGAATTTACTGATAATAGAAAAATTATTCTTCTCGTTAGTGTCCTTTTAAGTTTGTTCCAGAGACGTTGCCCATACATATATATGTTTCATATTTTATCTCGAAAAAATACTTCTTTTATCTGGGGCAGGCTATTTGGAGTTTTCTCTTGGATGACTACTGAACTTCTTTTGCTTCTTGAATATAGGGCTCCTTGATTTAAATCGTCTGAAATGGGCGAGCTAAAAGTGAATATAGACCAGATGCTTTCATAGTTAACATCTGGCTATTCTGGGCTTTATTCGCATTCTTTATAGTTTTATATCCCAAATGTTATTCTGTGATCAGAGTAATTAAAGTAATATAATAAATTTATAACTTATCATCGCAAGAACTCTAAAGCTGGGAAACGATCTTGAATATTCTAGCCCTCCATTAAAACGAAAGGACTGCACGGAGTCTCGTTACATAGAATCCCTAAAAAGACATTTGTTTTCCGTGGCTCCGTCACGGCTCCCAGTGGTCATGTCACGCGAGATGGACATGCACAGCCTGCTTTGTGCGCCCACATTGTTGGCGTCTGAGCCTTCGTCATGTTCCGCTATAGCAGGGGTCTCGAACTCGCATCAGCTAACGGTCTGCATTAACAAGACTTTACTCCCGCAAGGGCCAGGACCGGGTAGGAGGGGGGTGGGGACGCAAGGGCCGGGAAGAAGAGGGTTGGGGTGGGGAATAGGTTGTACCAAATGTCACCTAATTTTGCCATTTGAAATGCCTTTCCCATATCTCATATATTGGTCATATCTGAAGGGTATTTAGTGGCGAGATTCCAACAACGTATCTATACCTATCTCCAAATGACTAAATTCTGGACGCCGATTCTGAAATATAGACTTTTCTTTCACGGTTATGTATCAACGCATGGTGTACACATGGGGTGTCTCACAAGAAAATGCTTTAGATCTGTCATGCCTATTTGGCTTGAGGACGTACTTATAAAGAAAATAATTTTAAAAAATGGGGTGAAGGCAGTCATGTGCGGGCTGCGGGGCGCGTGTTTGAGACCCCAGCGCTATATAGCATGCGTGCGCCGGGTTCTCCTTCAGGGGGGAAGGGGAGGGCGAAGGTTCGTCACAGCGCACCCCCCTCCCTATTATGTCAATGTATGGGGCCGATTTTGCGCCCCTCTCTTGCCCCCCCCCCCCCCCCCATGCCCCCCCCCGTGCGCACGCCTATGCTATATAGTGCCAGAGATACATGATACTGCCGAAACAGCGTAGGAATGTCCGCGAATAGCATAGGTCCATTTAACAAGCCATCGGGCAAAGTATATTCGCTTACGAAATGTCTGGCTTGAAAAAACACAATTACGAATTCCGTGCCATGTGATTGATGTCCCTTGACCTCGAAGCATATGAGCAAGCGTGGAAAAGTTTATTCGCGCCTTCATTACCAAACTGGAACAAACCCCGAAAATAGATCGATATCTATTCGTCCACCTCCTGTCAGTCGTATGCCTGCATAGTCCAATAACCACCTTCTACTAGTACAACATCGTTAGGAAGGCGTACACCATTATAATATGAAAAGAAAAAGATAGAACGTGGTGCAACACATGCATAACGTACACTGCTGAAAACATCAAGGAGAAGCCCTCAAAGAGGAGTTTTATAGATGACATTGAAGAGCGGCATGACGTTCGGGAGCGAGAGAAATGAAGCGATGAGCTGGACAGCTATGTTCATTGTGCAGAAATCGGCAGATACCTCCTAAATTTGCTCAAGCGGTGGAACTTAAAGGCAACGACTGGCGACGCCTTCACAATTCGCAAGGCAGATGTACTCCTCTGCGGCTAGCGCAAGCAGTGCGAGAAACTTTAGCGCGGCAGGATATGTTATGAATTAGCGCATGGCGTGCCTAAAGCCGGTATCTTTTGATAATTTGATTTCTTGTGCTATGACATGTGAAGAAACAAGCTGTACATTATGCCACAAAACACTGCTATAGTGTATATGCTAGCAGCGGTGTGACACATGAAAAGAATACTATGACAAATATTTTTTTCTTCCTTTCGGTAGCTTATACGTATTTATAAAAGTACACCTGGTGCGCGCGGTTCATTATAATTTTTGTCTAGGTTCGTGCAGTCACAAGAACGTAATGAATTTTGATTTCTTTGTCTATTTCTCTTGCTGTGGCGAGGTGCTGAAGACAGGCGCTACATATCCGGAAGGATGCACGACTGGCTTTGTCGTTAGAGCATGCTTTAAATTTTAATAGACCACAATGTAAACAAAGGGAAGACAGCGTTCTGTTCCTTGTGTCCTCTGTTTTCATTGCGCTCTGTATTGAAACTGAACTCATGCTGCAAGTCGCTTTCCTTGCTACAATATCTGCAGCGAAACGCTCTTGATGATCCCCATGGTTGATGTTTCGACACCCAGAGCGGGAGCCTTAACTGTTCACGATCATTGCGAACAAGGCTTCCATTCTGGGTTCCGCAACGTCAACGCATTTTTATTCTCTTGTGGTCGGTGTCCTCGTCTTTTTATTCAATGATTCTTCCCAACCAGACTGGTCTTCATTGCATCCAGTATATCAGCTCAGCTGTTTCCACCATGAGTCCCTTTTTTACAAGAAAAAACTGTAGGTCAAAGTGTAATTGTTAGCGAAGCGTGCGCCAGAAAAGCGTATATATTTGCTACTTAAAACACCTTGTTGTCGATTTCGTGTTCGGGCAACACCACCTAGATTATTGGATCGGGCCCCTGTCGGGCCCGATCTGCGGTCAGGCCGGGCCGGGCCGGGTAGGCGAATTTTTCCCTCGGGTACGGGCCGGGCCCGGGTCTCGCTCTTAGTCACCGGGCCGGGCTCGGGCGGGTAAGTTTAAACATGTTCCGGGCCCGGGCCGTGCCCGGGCCGAAAATCCAGGCCCGTGCAGTGCTCTACTCCCTCTGGTTCCTCCAGCCCGTCTAGCACGGTCGAGCCGCGTCTCGTGGAGCGCGATAACAGCATCCTTCCTGCCTGGCCATCTCCGTGATTTCATGTGGCGTCTCGGATGGAGAATACTCCCAACACGAGACAGACTGGAGCGGTGGAGCATGGTCCCATCTTCCACTTGTCCTAACTGTCCGTTACAAGGGTCCAACCAGCATGTGCTGCAGCATTGTGTAACTGCAAAAGTATTTTGGAGAGCCGTTAACGCCGGTTTCCGTGGCCTAGGTGTTAGTCGTTTTGTAACATCGGGTCGTTGTTCGCGTAGTCGCTTTGCACGCCTTCTCATTGCTGCAGGTGCTTTTTGTTTGTGGCGTAACCGGTGCGAGGCTGTTGCAGCGGGTCACCGTCGTCGTGCTCTGTTTCCAATGCTGGAACGCTTATACTCCGAACGACTGTCATTTTTGTCAGAGGAATTGTTCTTCCTTGGGGAAAAGGAATTTCTACGGCAATGGTCATGCCGCTTCTTGTAGGTAGTCGATGGACGTGTACGGCTAGCTTTTCATCTGGCCTGGTTCCTGTAGACAGGCCACCAGACAGTCATTGGTTAGCACATATAAACTGGATGTGCTTATTATTTTTGTGCGCGCATGTCACCGTATGCTTGTAGGTTCTTGTGTATATACACTTCACTAACGCTGTACATTATGTAAATTATATGCACCATAACATTTATTGTACATATTTGCTGACATGTTCACCGAGTCATGTGTATTGTGTATATACATAATTATGTACATTGTGTATATTGTGATGAGTGTGTGTGTACGTTAGCCCTTAGCAACATGTGTTACGGACACTTTGTGGACTTGGACATTTTTGTAAAAACGTTTCATGTATATAGTGCTGTCATTTGTGTGTGTTATTGTCCTTGTGGTATAGACGCTGTTACGATGCGTTCGAAGCGTCTGATGATGAAATAAACTTTTTTCTAAACACAGAAACTCGCTAGCAGACGCTGCCTGTGTTGGCGTCGCGAGGCGAGAGAGGGGGGGGGGAGCGTAGGAGAGGAGATAAAGGGGCGCGCGCATGCGCAGTGGGAGTGTGGACGCTGCGGGCAGAGATGCCTAGAGAAGAGAGGGGGGGAGCGTAGGAGAGGAGAGAGAGGTGGGACGCGCATGCGCAGTGGGGAGTGTGGACGCCGCGGGCAGGGAGTCCTAGAGGAGAGAGAGGGAGAGAGGAGGTTTTTTATTTTTATTTTTTAAAGGGTTTGCGCATGCGCAGTAAGGGTGGTCACGCCGCACACCACCACCACCGGATGAAGCTTCTCCATAAGATGCTTCACATCTAACACCTGCCGGCGCTCACCTCCTCAACCTATCCTCCTCCCCGCGGACCCCGCCGCCGGACAACGCCGGACGCCTGACATAGCCCGACTATGAAATCCATTCGCATTTAAAATAGCTGTGCGACGCGCGAGTGCGTCGCGTGGCCGTAACTCCGCGTCCCTAGCCATGTTCCTATACCTCGCGACAACTTTCTGTGGCAGCACAGCCAAAGCTACGAAGCCGAATCACGCACTTTTTTTTACTACTCGTCTGCATGTAGTCCGCGAACGCTCACTCTTATATACTACGTAGCATAAAAGGAAACATAAAAACAAAAGATGTAGTTATTATGCTCAAGATCGTTCGCATTGTTATCAAGAAAGCTTATTCCGTACGGGAGTTTCGTTTTTTGCTGTTTCTAGTTTTCTGGTATTCTGATGTTATTTCACCTTTTTTCCTGCCCCATAAACAACGATGGCGTCGTTCGTTTGCATAAAGTTCACATCGTGGCTTGTGAGCGAGGATGAGTGCGCGTTCGCTAGGTGATCTGTATTCGTCGAGCAGAAGGAAAAAAGAAGACAGCTGTGCGTCGTCAAATATTTTGTTCCCCGCAAATGCTATCACGGAGAAGGAAGTTGTGTGTGAGTGATACCGTCAGCGCAAGTGGGTCTCTCATCGCGATAGCCACCTTGAAAGTGACACCGGCGACCTGTCAGTCTTCAGCAAGACCAGCTGCTTGAAAGCAAAATTGAGATTGGAAACTACGTAAAAGCAATGACCCTTTCCATAAATTGCGTTCCATACGTGGTCGGTATTTCGGTTGCCTGATATTGCTGATACAGTAACGCTAAAGATCGCGTACTTTAACTCTGTACCCGTCGGCGTCTACGGCGGGAGTGGTTCTTTGCGCTTTGCGATGACAGCGATTTTGGAGGATAAAATCACCAGTGAAAAGCTTCGCCTGGGCAACAGGCGCCTTTACGTCTATTATGCGGCTAACTGCGAAAACAGCGTTCTTGAAAGAGTAAGGAGTGCGTTTCACCCGCTTGGATTTACCACGGCCGTGGATTTACGAACGTGAGACGCCCGCCTGTGACCAGTCGTGGCCAAGATATCTGCGACCCATCGATGACTTCGCGTCCACAAACACATTAACGTGAGCGTCTCCAGGAAGTTGTTGCATCTCCAAAAGAAGGAAAACGACGATACCGACCCTGTATTCACTGAAATTTTGGACATGGTTTCTTGCCATTGCTTTGAATTTTCTATCACACAGTTCCTGCTCGGCCGTGCGCCTCCCCCGCCCCTCCCCCCTTTTTTTTCAAAAATAAATCTGACCGCTTAAATAAAGCCGCTTCCTGTGTTCATTAGCAATAATGAATATTTTATTGCTTTGAAAAAAATGCAAGCATTACTGTATGGTGCTCACTTGTGGTAACCTCGATACTCACCGTAGTCGAGACTACCGCGGGTTCAGGCTTAGCGAGCCACGGGGCCGCGTATACCGTCGCCTGCTCACGTAAGCGCACCGCTCCGCGCGCGCTCCACTAGGGAAGCGTTTAGCGCCGCGCGGCAAAAACACAGTGCTCGATCTTACAACACACACAAACACTTTATTGCCTTTGGCGGCACCCAAACACAGTACAACGTCCGCTCCCGGGACGCGGGGAGCAAAGGGCTCCCGCACGAGGACGGTACAGCAAAATGGGAAAACCGCGAGCACGTCGCAGCTGGCAATGGCGAGCTTTGACACGCCGCTTGGGAAAAGGTCCCTCGCGGCTATGCTGCGTACTCTCGCGATGACCACTGGGCCTGGTCGCGAGAGTTAGGGCAAACCTCGTACGCGTAGGCCTCCAGCAAGTGCGGCTCGGCGTAGTACGACCACGCACGAGCCTTAGGCACCGCTCTTTGGCTTATCGTACGGAACCGGAGCTAGCACAAAGGTAAACACGCCTGCCAAGAATGCCAAGGCACCCAGGCAGGCTACAGTCCGGCGATTCCCAAAGGGGACGGCGGATGGGAACGAAAACACGTGCTTACCCTGCGCTGCCCGAGGAGAGAGAGAGAGTATTCGCGGCGCGCACGTGACTCGGTCTCGCCGCCTCTCGAGACCACGCGAGACCACGCGCAGCGCCATCTATCGCCATACGCTGTCACGAGAGCAAGGGAGAGGGAAAAGGACCGGCAACGGCGAAATGCCCGCGCAAAGGCTACCGGCGCGCCTCAGATCCCCACATCCTCCTGTCCTTAATTCACCCTATACCGGTCTGCAAAGGCAGCCGGTCGTCGCCCATGCATGCAAAGACATCATGCGATGAGCAACAGCTAGCCTCAGCCAATCCCTGTAACTGCTGCTAAAAACTCCTAAACAAAGATAACAATAAATACACTTGAAATATGCGAAAGGGGGGGCAAACGGTATGAAGGCGAGTGTTCGTGATGCTCACGCGGGAAGCGTCCACGGCGCAGAGGGGAGGCGATGCGTAATGTTTTGGGTAGGTGGATGCCGGAGTGCAAGGCAAGAGGACTCCTCGAAGTCCCCATGCGTGGAACGGGCTCACCTTCTGCCCGATGTTGTCGACGATAGGCCCGCGACGAAACGCCGCTCCAGTGGTGGTTCAGCTGGAAGACCTCGTTGGTACAGCCAGCCCCTCCGCTGGGATCCTCACGCCAAAGGCGTCCTGGCGTCGGTAGAGCCAGGCACAGCAGTTACGTCAGCTGGCCTCGCGCGGAATGGAAGGGGCGCCAAGGCTTCTCGGCGACGGCCAAGAGCAGGGCACAGCCGGGTGGTCTGACGTCAGCAGGTCCCTGAACACCTCATAGTCCAAGGCGGTATCGGTGACGGTGGCGTCCTATGGTGTCGTCACCACCACGCACGATGTTCCCGGGCACGCACAGATGCACCACGCACGTACACGCACACACCTCAGATGATCCGGCCTCTCCAACGCGCCACACGAAGGCGCGAAGCGTCCTTCGTCCCTCTCCCCACGCAAAGCACCAAATCACGACCCCCTTCCGCAGGTGAAAGAAAAAAAAACATACGAGGGAAAAAAAAAACATCAAGTGAAACAGGAACACTCAACGGAGGAAAAAAAAAACACTAGCAGCAAAATGGGCGGGGCCGACTTCTTTGCGAGCACTGGCCGTAAAGAATTTAGCTTACTGAGGCTAGACAGTAAAGAGAGGGCCTTCGGTTGTGGAAATAAGTCCACCGTCCGGCGCGCAATCACTAAGGTGACCGCTTCCTCAGATTATACCGGTGCGTGGTCCGAATGCGGTCCGCCGCGCCGGGTGTGCCCCGTTGCTTGCGCGAAGTGCCACTGGGCGCTGGCGCAGGCTCGTCAGACCTCGACGCAAAGGCTTTCATGCCCGCGAAGTGGGCACGGCTGAATTTTCCCGAAAGGGGATCTTTCAGCAAGTACGCGAGCGGAGTCCAAGCTTTCTTCACTCGGTACGGACCAAGCCACTTAGGAGCGAGCGAGGCTGAGAACCCCTTGCTCGCGTCGCTAAGAGCGTGGTTGCGCTTCAGGACAAGATCAGCTGCCTTAAATGAAAGATGGCGATGTTTCCGGTCATACTGGGCCTTCTGCTCAGCCCTGGCCGATGCCAAACTCTGCCTTGCTCTACTGAGAGCTCGACAAAGCCTGTCCCGAAGTGTCGACGCATAAGCAGAACAGTCTGCCGGTGCTTCCTCGTCCCCGAGCTGGCATTGCATGACACTGGTCACTGGATTTGCCAACTCCCTTCCGAAGTTGAGGAAAGCGGGAGAGAAACCAGTAGAGCGACTCTCGGAGGTTCGGATTGCGAACGCAAGCTTGAGCGTACAATTGGTTCGCTCCGTCAAATTGGACTGGGGATGGTAGGGCGAAGTGGTGCAGTGATCAATTCCTACGGAACGGCACGTATCACCAAACACCAGAGCGGTGAAATACGACGCGTTGTCCGTGATCAATCTTTCCGGAAAGCCGAAACGACAAAACACTTCCTGCAGCTTCTCTAGCACCGCTCGCGCTGTCACCTTCCGAAGCGGAAACAGCTCCACCCATTTAGAAAAGTGATCAACGACTACCATCAGATGTATGAACCCCTGCTTACTCCTGGGGAACGGCCCCATTAGATCGCAGGTGGCTACTTGCCACGGACGCTCACTGCCAACCGGTTTCATCAAGCCGGGCGGCTTGCCACCCCTTGATTTCACCGCTTGACAGGCGTGGCAGGAACGGCAATAGCGAAAAATGTCACGCTTCATGCCAAGACAGGTCAGAGTCTTGCTCAGTTTTGCAAAAATTTTGGAGCCACTCAAGTGACCGGCCATGGGCTCGTCGTGAGAGAATCGCAACAGTGCGCCCCTCAGACTTTGGGCATAACCACCTTAAACGGGTCCACGGACTCCTCATCGGTGGCTATGTATTTCAGCAGGAGCCCATCATGGTCCAGCAAGTATGTATCCGCGGGGGACCCAGCGACACACGCTGGTTCCCGTCCCCCCTGCGCCCGCCGCACTACCAGCAGCGTCTCGGCGCTCCGTCTCCCTGAGACCGTCGCTCAACTCGCGACAAAACGGATCATCTTGCTGGGCCTTCAGTAGCTCTTGCCTGCTCAAAGCGATTCCCATTCTCCCAAAGGGGGAGTCTGGTTTCGTTCCCACTCAGGACTGCAGCCATCGCTGCCGCTCGCGTCGGCGTCATGGGTTCGCTTCCGGTTCGCTCCCCCCTCTCGCCCGCTTCGCGACGCGCTGCTTTCCTGGCCCGCGGAAAGGGTTTGTTCGTCGGCGCACTCACCCTTCTTCTCCGCTCGGCGGCTCGGCCGCCGTTTCGCCCCCGACGCTTGCTTGCGCAAAGGCACCGCTAGCGCCTGTCGCACAGGAATCCTGGCTCCCGGTAGACACTGGGGCACAAGATAGCGCGTCAGCTACCACGTTAGTGCTTCCCTTCCGATACTGTACTGAAAAGTCATAATGCTGTATTAGGAGAGCCCAGCGCCCCAGCCTGCCCGCAGGCTCACGGAGCCGCATCAGCCAGCTTAGCGCGCTGTGATCTGTTTACACCACAAACTTCGTCCCATCAAGGTAGACATCAAACTTCCGCAGTGCAAACACGATGGCGAGACACTCCCCTATCGGTCACGGAATAATTCTTCTCCGCGGGTATCAGTGAGCGGCTGGCAAAGGCCAACGGCTGCAACTTGCCATCGTATTCCCTGTAGGAGAACTGCTCCTAATCCCAGATCGCTCGCGTCAGTCTGGACCACGAACGGTCTGGTCAGGTCGGGGAGCTTGAGCTGCGCTGTCTCCGCAATGGCGCTAGACAGATGGCAAAACGCCTCTTGCTGCTCAGGTCCCCATCGCCACTCAGCTGACTTACCCAAGAGCTTAGTCAAGGGCGCCTGCACTCGGGCGCAGGACGGAATGAACGACCGGTAAAAATTGGCCATTCCAAGAAAGCGGCGCAGGCCGCGTACGTCCTTGGGCGCGGGGAAATCGAGGATTGCTCGAAGTTTCTCCCGATCTGGCTCAATGGAGCCTTCGCCGAGCGTAAAGCCAAGTAACTGAACTCGGGTTTGCGCTATTTGGGCTTTCGCGGGATTTAACGTCATCCCGGCCGCCCTCACCCTCTCGAGCACATCGGCAACGTGGGCCAAGTGTTCTTCGAAGGTTCGTGAATAAATCACGATGTCGTCGAGCTAGCACATGCAGTATGACCACTTTGCTTCCCCGAGGACGCGGTCCATGAGTCTCTGAAATGTCGCAGGAGCATTGCAAAGACCAAAGGGCATACGAGTGAACTCATACAACCCTCTGTGGGAGGTGAACGGGGTCTTGCACCGGTCACGCTCATCCATCCGGACCTGTAGGTAACCTTTGGAGGCATCTAACGTGGTGAAGTACCGCGCAGTGCAGAGGTTTCCTACGATGGAGGTGATCGTGGGGAGCGGATAGGCGTCCTTACGAGTCACTCCGTTCAGACGGCGGTAGTCTACGCACAGGCGATGACTGCCATCTTTCTTAGGCACCAACACAATTGGAGACGCCCAGGCGCTGGACGAACGGCGAACAATGCCTGCTGAGAGCATCTCGTCCAGCAAGCCGTCAATAACCTGCCTCTTGGCCAGGCTGACGGGCCTGGGGTTACACTTCAAAGGAAGCGCGTCGCCAGTTTCGATCGAATGGCTCACCAAATCGGTACAGCCCGGCTGATCGGTGAAGAGCTCATCGTGCTGGCGTAACAGTGCCGACAGACGAGCCTTCTGTGTATCATCCAATTGAGTTGCACAGGCCATCAAAGGATGTGGAGCCTCTACGTGTCGTGCCGCTCGATTCCGATGGGGATTTTGAGTTGACGTGTGCATAGCGCTAGGACCTGCCCCCGAACTTTGCACGCGACACGGTTCCGACGCCTCCGCTGCACAGGCAACGGAAAACGCCGGCGGGCTGATGAACGGCTTTAGCTGGGAAAAAGGTCCGTCGCGATAGCCTCCATTCGCAATGTCCACTACGATACCGGTTTTTAGGAGAAAGTCCCGACCGAGAATCACAGGGACACTGAGCCCTGGGAGATGAACGAAACGCGTGCGTCTCAGTCGACCTCCCCATCAAACAGTCCACCTCGCGGCGCCCGCCGACTGGGCCACGCCTTTCGCGAGGGTGAATGTCGTTCGGCTGTCCCGCAAGCGCACCGAGTGCTTCTGCAAGTGGGACAACACCTGTTCGCCAAACAACGAAGCGCTTGCGCCCGTGTCCAGCAACGCCGAGAATTCGCGGCCGGCAATGGTGACCGAAATAAACGGCGCGTGCGCACTGGCAAGACTGCCTGCCCGGTACGCAGAGGGGAGAAGCAAGGGTTCCGCCGCTCGTGCCTTCACGAACGACCCGCGCTCCCGTTTCCCGGCCTCACAGGAGGCCTAAACGCGGTGCACTCCCTCGCTATGTGCCCTCGTTCGCGGCAGCGGAAGCAGCGCACTCCATCACGTCCCTTTCCCGAGACGGAGCAGCTTCGAGCGCCAGTGGTCGGTTCACCGCGTGATCAAAGGACCCGTTCTGACGAACGTCACCATCGGCGATGCGCTGGGTCGAATTGCGTCCCTGCTCGCGCGTATCGAGTTGCGATGCAGCACAGGCTGCGCGCCTCCCGTACGTGTAGGGATCTAGAGCACGATCTCTCAACTCTCATGAGCGCCCGCCTGTAGCGGTAGACGCAAAGGCAGCTCCGGCGGACTGTTGCCGTTGGGGAAAGGTCACAGGCCCTCCCCACGCGCAGCGCGGTTCAAGGGCCTCGCTGGCTGGCGGTGGCGGGCAATAGGCGTGCGCGGCGAGAATGTCGCCTTGAATGCGCTTTGCCTCGGCGGCCAGTTCCTCTAAATCTCGGAAGCGGCTGCCGCGCAGGTACGCCGAAAAGGTCGGATGTGCCTGCCTGATCACCCGTTCGACGCGCTCCTCGTTCGAGGCTCTGGGCTCAGCGATAGAGAAAAGGTCTTCCATCGCGCGTACGTACTCCTGAAGCGACTCATCAGGAGCTTGTGTTCGGAGCTCGAGCTCGCGCCGCATCCTACTCTCGTAGTCAGCGGGTAAGAATTCGCGCAGAAAGGCCGCGCGGAACTCATCGAGGATTGCTGCTCGGTGGCCGGAAAGCCGATACCATCTAGCCGCCGTGTCAGTCAGTGCAACCGGGACGACGCGTCCGAGCACCTCCTGATCGTCTAGACCCATGGCTCTCTGATAACGTGTGAGGGAGTCCAGGTGATCTCGTGCACTTTGCAGATCACCGTACCCGCTGTAGGTCGGAACGGTCAACATGACAGCGGGATGAGTGCATTTCGGAACGGCCGAAAGCGTTTGGACTGCCCCCCGAGAGCGCCTGGATCATTTGGGCGGCATTTTGCAGCAGCGTCTGTGCGCCCGCTTCAAAGGAAGCTGTCGGTGCATTAGCGGCGCGGTCGAGTGATAGGGAACTGTCGCCGAGCTCGATAAGCGGCGCGGTGTCAAAAGGGATACCGGCCGTCGCGCCACTGTCGGGAAGCGCCTGTTGTCGTTCACAGCTGCCGCTTGGGCCAGCTTCCCGTGAAATTGCTAAGCCGCTTGCGGCTAGCGGTACAGGAGCGTGCTCGAAGTGAGCTTGGCTGCTAGGTTGCGTAGCAGCCAACGGGCAAAAGTCGGCAACGGCTGAGGCCGCGTGTCCGAACTGCGTTCCGCAAGCTCCGCTGGGAGCCGATTGCGAGCGCGGTGACATGGAACTGCCCTGCATTCCAAAGGGAGCAGCTGCAGTCCAATTTGCCCGTGTGCACCAGGGCTGGGCAAAGATACTTTGAAATTGTATCGCGATACGATACAAGATACTCGGGCAAGAAGTATTGGAGATACAGATACAAGATACTTCCGGAATGAATGTATCCGATACGATACTTCCAAATTGTATCTTAAGATACTTCGATACATTTGTAAATTTGCTATTATAGATCTATATAATGACGCTGCAAATACCTATGTACAGAAGTGTTCGCTTGAAAATGTCTTAACTACGACCAACTTTGTTCATTTTAATGAAATATATGTCTAAATTACGAAAGTTATATTTTTCTTGATTAATGTATATTAGTTTCATTCCGACACAAGTTATTGGCATTTGCTTACTTGACACTTTTGTATCTAATGGGTGTCGCTGCTCTACTTGGCGACCAGCTAGTGGGTTGCCGTCTGATTGCAAGAACTTCAATAAGAAGCCTCCGCAAGATGGCACAAATACCGGTGCAGGGTCTTACCTTGACCGCAAGCGTATAACCATTTTCGTAGTACCGCATCACCCTACAGGTGTATAACCGGCACGCTGGTAGCGATATTTTTTGTGAAGCATCATGAGAAGACGATAACTACCGAGTCAGCGCTCGCAGTTCACTGAGGACATAAAACTGTAGTGATTTTTTATGTTCTACATTGCGTAAAGTGTTCGTTAGCAGCATATTCACTAACGTGCGATCTTTTACCATTTCCTCTCCGAGAGAACTTCTGCCGCCCAGAAGCTTCTTAGATGTAGTGTACTTGGGAAAAAGGCGTCGCAGGATATCACTGCTATTCCCACTATAGCAGCTTCTAGCCTGCTTATCTGCTTTTTTCTAACACACACAAAAAAAGGAGTTTACAGGGACCTAAAAAAAAAGGAAAGCGAATATACCTAAGTCAAATAGCAAGGCAATTCCGCAATAAAAAAATGTCCGTGAATAAATATATACACGGCGTTTCACGTAAGTAGAAGCAAATATTAAAGAAAAAAAACAAGCGTTTAACCATGACTGAATGAAACCAATGACATATAATTTACCGTCATGTGGTGCTCGTTCTGGTATTTTTATATTGTGCTTACTTGGTTGATAAACTGTGGTCAATTATGCAACATTTTTAATATTCACTTTAGGGCAGAGTGCGCTTCGTCACATCGTAGAACGCGTTTAAAAATGACCGAAGCAATTGTTTTTTGGTGGCGTACATTCGCCATGTAAATGTTTCCTAGCTTTTAAAGAAAGCACGCGAAACATCAAATAAAACCACCTGACTGCGCTCATGCGCTATCGTACTGCAGCGCTCTTAAACGCGCTTGGAGCGAAAGAACCGGCGCGCGGACCGACAGCTTGTCGCTTCTCAGGGGCGATGGTGTTTCTTTGCCGTGTGTGGCGGTCAGAAATGTTGACGCCCTGTGGAGCCGATGCCTAAGTCACAGCAGCTCATTTCGCCGCGGTCCGCTTGCCTGTTGTGCCACTCGAAGCGCGTCTGTGAGCGCTGCAGCACAATGGCGTATACGAGCGCAGTAACGCGCTCATATCTCTCCGGCTTTCTTTAAACGGCGGAAAAATCACTACTATAGCATATACCTTTCCACAAAAAATCAGATTTGTCGTTTTAGAATGCCCTCTTAAACGTAAAGAAACGCACTTGGCCCCAAAATAAATAACAGAAATGTTACATCACTCATCTTAGTTAAGAAATTAAGCGCAATATAAAATACCCCAATGAGAGCCACATGGCGGTAAACCCCATCGTTTGTTTTATTCAGTTGAGGTTAACCTCTTCTTTGCAAATATTTGGTTCTAGTTACGTGACACCCTTTATAAACACGATACAAGCAGCACCCCTAAAAACTATGAAAATAGAGCATGATGTATCGTCAACTTCGGTGTTAAGGTCAGACAAAAAACTCAGTGCCCACGGAAAATAGCACTTAAAGGCTCGTGAGAACGCTGATGAGAAAACCGTAGTACTTGGTATTATGTGTATAAAATCCTCTTTCTAACGTCTTTAAGATTTGTTGTTATAATTTTCATTATTATAATGTAAACTCAATTTTGCTGTTTTATTAAATCGTAAACAGAATTTTTGTTCCTGTAAGTACTAGGCACGCTCAGATTATTTTACCTTTGCCCTAACATCGCCTGAACAGTGAACTCACATGGAATGTAGATATGTGAATAGTAGCATTGACGCAGACAATTAAAAATAAGAATAAATAAGAGAAGGAACAGAGCAGGAGGTTACAAAAGACTTATTACAGTTAACAAAAGGGGAAAAAAACTACACAGTGACCTAGGTAATGTGTGGAATGCAAACGGAGGACAGCAAAGAGAGCACTTGTGCTAACAATCAAGCTATCATCAAAGAACTTCTCGCATAATTTAGCACGTAGAACAAAGATTCAGTCCCCCAAACTATCATCTGTTACGTAAATGCTCGTTCTATTGCATATAGTATCGACACCGGTAGGGGGACGGTTGTTATAATCTAATTTGCATATAAGACACATACTGTGCAAGTCAAGCTTACATCGACGAGATCTGTGAAATCTCTGTGTGAAAGCACCGAAACGCAAAGGAACCCCATTCTTGCATTTTGGAGAATTTGTAACAAAGCACCACGCAAGATAAACTTCAATAAGGACACTGTAGCCGCAACCGAATTTGAGCGAAAGACGCCGCATGCATTGGAGTACGCAGCACAGTGCCGTGGCTACAAACAAGGTCTATGGCACTGACACAGCTAAAACGAAAGAAAACATCTAGAAACAAAAGGACGGCTGCACGTAGACGTTCACGCGCTTGTTTTTGTCGAGATGGCTCGAGCGCCATCACGTGACTCGGCTCCACCAATGAAGACGCGTATACACCTTATTTCCTATGCTCACTAGAACACTCTGAAGGAAAGGCAAAGGAATATCACTGTCTTCAGCTTTATTAAGGTGGCTTAGTGGCAGCAGTATCAGCTTGAGAAGCAGAGTTCAGCCGATGTTTGTTGTTTCGCAGGGTGGCGTTTCTATAGCAGTATCTTGTATCTTAAGATACACGCTACATTATTCAATGTATCGGAAATACAGATACAGATACTCGGTCTGCGAGACGTATCGCGATACAGATATAAGATACCCAAAGAGTATCTAAGATAGTATCTAAGATACATGTATTTTCGATACTGCCCAGCCCTGGTGTGCACTGTTCGGGTTGGGAAATGGCCCCGCTCCCCAAAACACGCCACATCTCCACTGGGAGCTGGTACGTAGCGCCTCGCGTCATCCCGACTGGGGGTTGTGACAGGGGAGGGTGCTGGATTGCGATGCTCGAAGGGGGCACTGGCCCTGTTCTCGAGCAGCGCGGTATCTACTAAAAACGACAGCGGACAAAACTCACGCCTAGCAGACATAACGCGGGTAACACGGCGAGCCTGATTCGCAAAGGCGTGCTGACTCGGCTAAGACTAATCAAAAGCTTACTGAGCCTTTGATACCGCGTTGGGGGCCAGTGTGGTAACCTCGACACTCACCGTAGTCGAGACTACCGCGGGTTCAGGCTTAGAGAGCCACGGGGCCGCGTATACCGTCGCCTGCTCACGTAAGCGCACCGCTCCGCGCGCGCTCCACTAGGGAAGCGTTTAGCGCCGCGCGGCAAAAACACAGTGTTCGATCTTACAACACACACAAACACTTTATTGCCTTTGGCGGCACCCAAACACAGTACAACGTCCGCTCCCGGGACGCGGGGAGCAAAGGGCTCCCGCACGAGGACGGTACAGCAAAATGGGAAAACCGCGAGTACGTCGCAGCTGGCAGTGGCGAGCTTTGACACGCCGCTTGGGAAAAGGTCCCTCGCGGCTATGCTGCGTACTCTCGCGATGACCACTGGGCCTGGTCGCGAGAGTTAGGGCAAACCTCGTACGCGTAGGCCTCCGGCAAGTGCGGCTCGGCGTAGTACGACCACGCACGAGCCTTAGGCACCGCTCTTTGGCTTATCGTACGGAACCGGAGCTAGCACAAAGGTAAACACGCCTGCCAAGGATGCCAAGGCACCCAAGCAGGCTACAGTCCGGCGATTCCCAAAGGGGACGGCGGATGGGAACGAAAACACGTGCTTACCCTGCGCTGCCCGAGGAGAGAGAGAGTATTCCCGGCGCGCACGTGACTCGGTCTCGCTGCCTCTCGAGACCACGCGAGACCACGCGCAGCGCCATCTATCGCCATACGCTGTCACGAGAGCAAGGGAGAGGGAAAAGGACCGGCAACGGCGAAATGCCCGCGCAAAGGCTACCGGCGCGCCTCAGATCCCCACACACTTTACACGCGGGCTTGAACCTCTGGCAGATTAGCTATGCTCGAATTCGCAGAAGAACACAGCAATGATTCCACGTATTTTTCCTTCACTGCTGCGTTCATAAGTATCTCAAGGCTTGTCATAGCTTTCGATTAAAGGTACATATAACCTATCTTTTAATACACTATTTAAAAAAATACCATCATAAACCTTGAATGTTCGTGCGAAAACGTACATGATGGATGCGCTTGCAAAACCGAAACCTAAATCACCCGCAAACGGACTACTTGGCGTAGTAACGTATGTGCAGAAGCTCCGCGCACGTAGCTTTCGCTGTGCTGCCACAGAAAGTTGTCGCGAGGTACAGCTCGCCCCGCGAAAAATCGCTGCTGGCCAATGGGGAAGACATGACGCGCGTTGCGTTTCCCTCTGGTCGGGCAGCGTTGTTCAATAACTCTAACATGCCGCGAATACGCGACCTTAGCCCAAGTTCGGCGCCCAATCATTGACGCTCTTCTGGCTGTCACACCGCTTTCAATGACTCCGCTCTCACCGTACAGCTACCACAAGCATCTATGACCACAAGGGTTTCTTTAATCATTCATCATAGACGTTAGTCGTCGGGATACAGATGTACCATCAAGCGTCACCGTGGATGTATCCACGTTAAAGGGTGCTATAACTGTCAACACACCAATAGACATTGTGCAAGCTCTCTTATATCAATGTGCAGTAAACATTCGACTACTTCTGTAAGGACACGTTTCACTTTCGTGTTATACCGATTCCTATGACGGAGGGATGAACCATGTTTTTTTTCCTTCTCAACGTCTTCGGGTTGGCGAACCTGAGTCAACCCATCATGAAGAGTGAGCTTCGAGATGCGGCAGAGTTCGTCCTACAGGCGGGAATCCAGTACACCCACGACGAAACGGTTGCGCACGGGACGATCTTCAACCATAAGAAGGTACTTGCACTTCTTCACCATGTTTTTTTAGCACGGTATAGAACGCGTCTAGTCTCTCCGGGCAGATGAGTGCGTTTGTGGAACCGGCCGGACTCGTAGACTGCATTGACCGGGTGAACAATGTATCTGTTCAACTTTTCCTTGACTGCGTCGTACGAGTCGTAAGCTCTTATGTCAGTCAATACTCATGAGAGAGGACAAATTACACGAGCTTGAGGACCCATGCAGCAGAGAAGAGTACGGACCTTTGTTTCTTCGGCAGCCGACACTATACCAGATGCGGAGGAGAAGTCTTCGAAATGTTGAATTTATGCTGGCAACTGACCTGAGTTGTAGAAGTTAAACGGTGGAGGAGAGGAATGGGAAACGTTGGTGCCGAGAAGAGCAGCAGGGCTTGAAGCCTCGGGATTAGGCATCTTAGAGACAGGATCCTGCTTGTGACGCTATGTAGAGACGCTCTGCTGTTAAAGGTAATTCCCTGGAACGCGTTAGCGCGGTACTTCGCAAGAGACACCGTATGCCCGACAGTCGCGTTCCAAAAGTCCCTCTTTGTTTCTGAGCACTTGTTACAAAACCATGAGAGCGCGACAAGTCAGTTATATAATTTCTACGAGCCGTCTACAGTGGCGAGTGCAATTTCCATACTGAAACTGCGGACAAACGAATGCTTACTACAATTTTCATATTTTGCAACCATATTGCCAGCAAGCGGTTGACATGATCCACAAAGCTATCTCTGTTGTGATTAGAATGTAAGACGGTAGAAAATATGTCAGTTACGATGATGCTGTGTAGAACATTCAATAACAGAATTCTCAGTATAAAGACCCCAGGTTGGTAGTGTTTATTTAAACAAAAACAACAAAAAAACGCATATAGTCCCTTATTCACTCACTTAAGAGGGCTCGAAAGTGGAAACCATTATCGACTTCTATTTCTTCCCAGTCGATCAAATGAAACACCCTCGTCCCCCCCCCCCCCCCCCTCCCCCATGAAAGCTTTCTGCACCTAACGTGGTTTCGCAATGCCTCCGTGATTGGCCAGCTCTGGGTCCTAGCAACGGTGTCAAAACATGACGACATCATGTGATGTCACGTGTTGTGACGTCAAGATAACGTCATCATGAAATTATGTTGTTTTGATTCACTCGTGCTGACAGCGATGCCAGCGACGGTCGATTATCGCGTGTAATAAGGCGCATCGTAGTAGTTCCCCTTTAAAAAACACGTTCGAAAACTATCGCATTTCTCGTATTGGCGATACGACAGTGACAATTTTGGTTCATCGATCACTGAATACAAGTATGAGTGCGCTATCTTGGTGTTTCGACGAACTTCTGGAAGTTTTAAACGAAGAAAATGTTTGGAATGCAGTTAACGGCAAAAAAATGTAACCAGAATCACAATGAGAATCAATTTTAATGTAATTAGTACAAAGGTTACATTGTGGTAATATGGAGAAGAGATCTCGAAGTCATGGACTGCAATGTGACCTTCTTTCCAAAATAAATGATAAATATGGGTTAATGACCTGGAAATTCCCACTTAACATGTTATACATAGTTTCAATACTTGCGTAATGCCTACTTCTGGTTTCTGTTCCAGAGTTCAAAGATGCTTCGAATGTACGCCGATGGCACATAACTTACGAAAAATGTAGCGCGAATAACGACCAGTCTGACACTTGTACATCTTTGATACCCAGTGTTAAATGTAAATATTATCAGCTGACTCGCATCTTTGCCCTCGATAGAAGAGAGAAAATAAATAATTTCTGTAACCTTAAGACAAAAGATCTGTGCCTATAAAGCCAAGAAACTTCTTACATCTTAAGAAGCTATGCCTATATGGCGTTCGTGGGGAGAGCGTGACAGATGCTTCAGGAGTGCTCCAGGTTCAGACAAAGGGGCTCTGTCATGAATTCTTCCTTGGTTGAAACAACCGCTTGTGCTTCATAAGCTTGAAAGGCTCGCACAAGCCAGACAAGAGAGCCCTGAATTCAATCCATCATCAAGGCTCAAGGCACGGATCTCAGCGCCCGATTTCCGGCACATGAACCCCTCTCAATGAGCAACCTCATTCCCCAGCGAAAATCTCGGCGTCGGCGGCACTGATGGACAAGCGCTCCCTCGAGGGCGCAAGCAACATAGCTTTAACTACGAGAAAGAACAGGGCGGTAGCCTAGATGTTTATTTCTGCAGAGAACATGACATTTTTTTAGAAGTGCCAGCTGAAATTGTCCTATGCCTTATCGAATTCCCTTATCCAATTCCATTTTTTAGCGATTTTAGCTTTCCAACTGTATCTTATTTTTGTTGGAATTGCAGGGGCCGAGTCTGAATACAGACGACATAAGAGACATGTTAAAAAGATATTAACGCGATAGCGTTAAGAGCTCGTTTCTCAGAAATTCCGGTGTCGGCGTCGGCATCGTTGGTTATGAGCGAAAGTCATCATCTTGTCCATGACCGAAAAATCGAGAAAGATGCAAATAAAATAAATAATAGAAATTTCCGGGTACGAATGAGGATCGAACCCATGCCGTCTGCGTGGAAAGCTGGTGTTCTACCACACAGCCACACTTCTGGTTGGCATTACACTGAAAATAACTTCCTCTTCTTGGAAATGCAGTGAAAATAACTTTCGTGCTTTACAAACACACACGTTCAGTACACAGGCGTCACAATACAACATGTAATATCACAGTATTATTGCGTGATACAAGCGTACATTGCCATCGGGTGTCAGAAGATGTAAATATCGTAACGACATTGCGGTTCAAAGCCGGCCACCCATTACAATAGGCACACACGTTACTGCGCGTATTCCCTTAAGACACCGTACTGGGCACATAGCAAGTTCGCAAACATTTCACGCGCATAATTGTTCGTGGTTTAAAGCATGCTGCCCATTACATAGTATGCACTAAGTGATTGAAGTACGCACTGGGGACAGGATATCGCTATCGCGTTCAACTCTTAAGTGCGAAGCTTAAGGGTCCCCCAATTTTTATTCTCTTGTGATCTTATGCCTACAAAAATCAAACGTAGGAGAGGAAACAAACGTATATCCTAAATGGCTTGGTTGTTGTAGAACGCGACCGTACTCAAGCTAGGTGGCTGTCAGGGCAGCCTGGTGGTGGTCGTCGTGAACGGAATCGCAGCAAGAGAAAAAATTGGCAGCGTGTCTGCATGCTTCGCTGCAAATGTCGTCGAAAGACGATAGTCTCGTGCCGGCCGTACTACTATGTTTTGCCTTGCTTCAGACAGCGCCTACTCTACGTTGAATTGGCCGCATCTGGGTGGCGTTGATAAAATAGAGGAGGCGCTGCGCGAGATATGGACGCCATTGAAAAAAAATTACACCATCTCCCGCTAAAGGGAACCATGTGTAGATGTGAAGCAGCGGGCGCTAACGCTTACACTGGCGGCGGCGTTGACGCTGGCGCTCATCGCAGCGTTGCGCAGGAGAGAAAAACTGGGGAGGCGCAAAGCAGGCAGTGATGGAGCAGTTTTTCCTACTAGAACATGCCAATCGCTGCTAATGGGCAATGAGAGACAGAAGACTCCGACTGGACACAGAGACCCCCACTCCGCTTTTAGTTAACGCGCACGCTGCGAATTTTTATTGTTCAACAGCGCACAGGAGAAATCTCCCACCGGCACCACATTGAAGGTCAAAATCCATTGCCGTATATACGGAGTGGCCAGTGAACGGTTGTGCAGCGCGAGCAGTCGGTTTTTTCAACCAAGAAACTCGCTAGCAGACGCTGCCTGCGTCGGTGTCGCGAGGCGAGAGGGGGGACCGTAGGAGAGGAGAGAGAGGAGGGGACGCGCATGCGCAGTGGGAGTGTGGAAGCCGCGGGCAGGGATGCCTAAAGGAGAGAGAGGGGGGGAGCGTAGGAGAGGAGAGAGAGGGGGGACGCGCATGCCCAGTGGGAGTGTGGACGCCGTGGGCAGGGATGCCTAGAGGAGAGAGAGGGGGGAAAGGAGTTTTTTATTTATTTTTTAAAGGGTTTGCGCATGCGCAGTAAGGGAGGGGCACGCGGCACACCACCACCAAAACCACCACCGGATTAAGCTTCGCCATAAGATGCTTCACATCTAAAAATTACACCATCTCCCGCTAAAGGGAACCATGTGTAGATGTGAAGCACCGGGCGCTAACGCTTACACTGGCGGCGGCGTTGACGCTGGCGCTCATCGCAGCGTTGCGCAGGAGAGAAAACTGGGGAGGCGCAAAGCAGGCAGTGATGCAGCAGTGTTTCTTACTGGAACATGCCAATCGCTGCTAATGGGCAATGAGAGACAGAAGACTCCGACTGGACACAGAGACCCGCACTCCGCTTTTAGTTAACGCGCACGCTGCGAATTTTTATTGTTCAACAACGCACAGGAGAAATCTCCCACCGGCACCACCTTGGAGGTCAAGATCCAGTGCCATATATACGGGGTGGCGAGTGAACGGTTGTGCAGCGCGAGCAGTCGGTTTTTTCAACCAAGAAACTCGCTAGCAGACGCTGCCTGCGTCGGCGTCACGAGGCGAGAGAGGGGGAGCGTAGTAGAGGAGAGAGAGGGGGGGACGCGCATGCGCAGTGAGGGTGTGGTTGCCGCAGGCAGGGATGCCTAGAGGGAAGAGAAGGTTTTTTATTTTAGATGCGAAGCATCTTATGCTCGGGACTCTGTCCGTCCCGCGTCCCGCGTCCGCCGTCCCGCGTCCGGCCACTTTCATGAAGGAGGCAAGCATCCATTATGCGAACCAGAACACTGTAGTAATATGAAGGCCGTCAACCACTACCACAGTCATCAAAGTCATGGCCGAGAGCAGAGGGAGGCTGCTTAGCAATGGCTAGGCAGGTGGTGTCTGTCGCCCAGGTTGACCCCATTCCTTGATCTTGCTTGCATGTGTTTGGAAAGGGCTTAGTCCATCCCTCCTTCTCGCGTCCCACAGCGCATGCGCGTCCCCTCCCCCCCCTTTCTCTCCTACGCTCACCCCCCTTTCTCTCCTCTAGGAATCCTCTACTCTACGAAGCGTCCCACACCCCCCACAGCGCATGCGCGTCCCCTTCCCGATCCTCTCCTACGCTCACCCCCCTTTTCTCTCCTCTAGGAA